>RYFJ01001121.1:0-64204 GCA_003991445.1 Oryza meyeriana var. granulata | reverse complement strand
GCAACGTCAACAAGCCCTAGAGTATATCGGATAGGACTTAACCAGGAATCCCTTCTTCCAGGCCGCCACGAAGTAATTTTGCACTGCCAATACAAAGCTTTACTCCCGAGATGGTGGTCAGAATGGAGAAACATCTCTATTCTCTTCCCCTCTATTCAGCTTCACGGCACCTACTACTGCTCCCGCTCGATGCCAGTTACATCAATCTTGATGAAGAGGTTAACACCTATAAGCTTTAATCATCATCATCATCTCTCATCTTAATTTGCAGCTGCCAACCGTCGACCCCCAACGCACAAGCAACACGCTGTCGGCCGATTCTGTATCAACCCACTCGGCCACTCGAACTTGGGGCACGATGTCCCTCTCTCAACGGCTTCCTCTAGGCGCCTCGGCCTGCAGACCAAAACGCAAGAAACGTGGCGCATCGCCCCTCTCTCAAAAAGCGAAAACCAAGCGATCACGATCGCGATTGCCATATATCCCCAATCATCATCGCCCCTCCATCTCACAGTACTGCTAAGTTTTATATCATACTGTTTTTCCATTCTTTTTCATCGATTTATTTTCAGCTCGAAACCAATCGCCCCTGGACCTCAATCTTCTGCTACATCTCTAATACCTGAGAGGCTGATGCTTCTCCAGCGCCCCAATCTCACACCATTCCTCCAACGTCATGAGATTGTTCTAATCCCATCGCCTGACAATCGGCCATCCGAAGACACAACCTATTCATATCCCTAAGCCAGTCACCAACGCTCGATGCCTACCTACAGTTAATCTTTCAATCCATACTTTCACTTTTAACTCTCCACTCGATTCTATTTACCGATGTCAATTCGTGCCTTAGCCGATTTTTCTCCTTCGACACAGCAAGTACCTAGAGAGAAGAAAACCACAGCACACCCGACGCAGCGACAAAACCCGTCCTTTCAGCCGATGTGCACGACTACTTACACGAGCACATCAGTCGGCTAGTGAAACCAATCGAGCGCTAGCTGGAAGATTGTGGGCCGAATTCGGTCAAGACTTGCACGATATTGAACACTTTGCGCCGAAAACATGAATCACCTCACTAACCCCGGGCATATCTGGATCTCATACGATTTAAACTTATCAAGCTAGACGAGCCATAGCATCGTAGTGACCAACAGAAGAAACCGAAGAATATCCAACCTGACCCGAATCGTTCACCAAATAGAGACAGAAAAAGCTTGATGATTATGGCAGCTGCCCTTCAAAGCTCCAAACAAGTTGATCAATTGAGAAAAGGAGGCCGATTTCATGTGCATAACTTGAAAAAGTTCGCAAGATATTGACGCAACAGAATCCCAGCTTATCAAGCCTGCCGCAAGCTATTCAAACAAGAAGCCTAAGTGCAGCAACGGTGTGTCAATACATTCATCGCGCAAGAATTTAGAAGTACCATCCAGGTCCGATTGAGAAGAACATACCTGCTATCTAACGGTATTGACAAAATCGCCGGGTGCAATCGAAACATCCAACAAATTCATGATAATCAATGACTGATGGCCTCACTAAAACAATGCGTTGGCTCAATATATTTTATCGGCTCTGTGCCTGCCTCCTTCACCGATTGATAATATTTCATGTGTAGTTATCCTAAGGCATATCGATTGTATCGTAGCATATCTTTAGGGATGCAAAAAACATTGGCTTCTGAACTATTTATAACAATTGCTGCACTTAACCGATTTAAGATTGATCCAAACGCTAGGATAATATTCTTGAGATTTTCCGTTAAGTGCCTTTAGCAAAACTCTGTCCCTCAAGATCCTTCTAACACATAGGCATACCAGACACCAACGATTAAATCCGAAGGGCCTTCCCAATTATGACCATTTTTCCGAATTTACTATCTCTGTACGCGTCTGCAAAATCAATTTCCATACAGATCTCCCATCGGCAAACGGATTTATTCATCACTCTTTTTGTTTAATGCCGAGCTGCCTAGCCTTGTTTCCTTGATCCTGTTAAATGCCCTAACGATTCTGAGCCAAGTTCGTTCTCTGTCATCAGCATCTATATAATTCGGCTGTCAACTGATTTGCAAAAAATTCTCCTAGACCGATGTTAGTCTCCAGGCAAACCTCCTCAACTGTCCATATACAAAGTGGTAAAGTGCACCGAGTCGATCCATGACATGCATCCATAGCCATAGTAATCGCTAAATTGTCATGCCAACGTCGCGCTGTTCATCAATCTTCGCTTGATCAACTTGAATCCAACTCTGTAGAAGCTTCCGCCTTGTCGCATTAGCCTGAGCAATAGGTGCGAATTTAATAACTTGACTCAACTGGCCAGCGAGCTGTTATGAACTCATCAAGACACAAAGACAGATCCCTGATCAGTGTTATGTTTGAGGATTCCAAACGAACATTATTGCTTCCTATTACCAAACCCATCGCTTCTTGACGTAACTTACCTTCAGAGAAATCGCCTCTACCCACTTGGAAAATAATCTGTCAGCTGCAATATGCATTATGTCTTACTTGATGAGAAGATACAACCTGGCCGATCATGTCAATTCCCCATCCTCTGAACGGCCACGGTTGATGTAGGATTCATACGCAATGCTGGTGTCCACTGTACAGATTACCAAATTTCTGACAATCCTGACATCCTTTATAGTACCTGAAGCAATCTTCCAGCATCGGTCGGCCAAAATATCCTACTCTTTCTCAGCAACCACTTCAATCTTATTAGCCGATTGATGAGTCCACAAACGCCTTCATGTTACTCGCCACATAACCACTTTGCTTCTTTCCAAATCCAGGCATCTAAGCAGAACTCCCTCAAAAGTCCGAATATACTCCCATCAAGCATCACATACTTTGTAGCTTTGTATCGAGAATTTTCTAGAAACCGATTGCGACGATTTTGCAAGATAATCTTAATTATCTCCTTTCTCCAATACTCGCATCATCCTGAACGTCATTATCGGCTATCTTCAACCTCAACCTGCCATTCGAGACCAGTGTAACCAAAGCAATTCTGGCAAGATCATTGCTTCTTAAATTCTCTCCGCTGGGAAATGATCTATCGATACCATCTTCAAATCCTTTAACAAATCTGTACATCCTCATAATATAATCTCAAAACATCATCCCTCACTCTATCCCTAGACAACTGCTTGATCACCAACAAGAATCACAACGATCGTCTATGAATAACGGCTCCTATCTCTTTAAGAGTTGAAGTCCCTTCAGCACCCTCGTATTCTGCCTGATTGTAGTCCGATAAGGTTTAATTGTAAAGCAAACCTCAAAAACTTGCCCCCGAGGGATATAATAACCAAGCCGATACAGATCCATGCTTGCACCGATCCATCAAAAAACAAAGTCCATGGATCGGCCCACATAATCTGCTCGTGAACTCCTCTTGTTGCACAATGAAATCGGCCACTGCCTGTCCCTTGATCCGCTTTAGCCGATTCATATCTCAAGTTGAACTCTGTCAAAGCAAAAAGTCCCATTTACCAACTCGCCCTTTCAAGACTGGACCAACAACATATATTTGACCACATCGGCCTTGCATAACTACTGTCCACTTAGCGAGGATAATAATTCCTAACTTGTACACGAGAAATATAAACAAATGCATAATTTCTCCACCACAGGATATCTCGTTTAAGCACCAAAGCCTTCTGCTCAGATAGAAACACAACTCACTCCTTCCCTCAAATTCTTGAATCAAAAACAACCCGATGGATTTCTCATCGCTGACAAATTAACACTGAATGCACTCCTTTCTGCGGCGGAATTAAAAAGGGAACCGATAGTTCTTGATCTCGTCAAATGCTTTGCTCTGTGTGCCCCCCACACAAACTTCTGATCGCTTTCAACTTCAATAAGGAGAAAAGACTCAATTCTCCTACGACAAATTTATATAAACCTCTCAACAAAATTAATCTTGCGATCAATGACTGACAATTCTGTCTTATTGCTTGTGGCTTTGCTAGTCTTAATGCTCTGATACTCCGTGACTAACTTCAATCCCACGCTCATAACCATAAAACCCAAAAACTGCCCACCGGATACACCAAAAGCGCATTTATTGGGATTCATCCTTAGTCCGTACTTCTTTGCCCTTTCCAGCACTCTCCGTAAAATGACGCTATATGCTTTCCTCACTCTTAGACTTAACACCACATCTCGATGTAAATTTCCACTAACAAGCGATGTAGATCATGAAATATATAATTCATTGCTCTCTGATAAGTCGCACCAGCACTTTTCAATCAAAAGTCATTACTACCCACTCATATAAGCCGATAGCCCCCGGAATCGAAACCAGTCTTATGTATATCTTCTTCAGCCATAAAAATTTGATTGTATCCTGCATTGCCATCCATGAAGCTGATAATTTTGTGTCCTGATGCTGCATCTACCAACAAATCTGCTATCGGGCCATGGTACTTATCCTTGGGTAGCTTTATTCAGATCCGGAATCAATACATATCCTCAATTTTCCGTTCTTCTTTTCTTGGGTTCACCGACGATTTAGAAACCCACTCAGCATATCGGCATGGCCTTTATAAACTTGGCATCATACAACTTGTGATTTCCGCTTTGATTGGCTCATATAATTCTGCCTTGAATCTCCTTGAGCCTATTTAAATGGCCGATATCCTGGTTTAATGGGCATGATGTTCAACAATTTGATCGGCTAATCCTGGATCTCATGATTACTCCCAAGCGAAACAATCCCGATACTCTTCAACAGTGTTATCAATTCTCTCGAAGTTCAGGACATAACCTTTTGCTTATGTACGTCGCCTTGGCTTATCTCCTGGTCCTATGTCGATTTCTTCTAATCATCGGCCGACGTAAACCCCTGTCTAGTTTCCCTTCAAAATCTTCAATGAGCCCATCAGAGTAACAATTCAGAGCCCGACTGCTGAATCGCTGTATCCCCGGCTGTGACCTTGAGAAAATCTCCTTCCCATATTTTCCCAGACAGGCAATCAACACCATCTGCTTCCCAGACTGGCAATCGGTCATTTGCAATGTTGGTTGACCGATCTGCTAGACCACCTCGACTTTGATCTCCCTGCCACTGTATCAAACATTGGATGCATTGTCGAAGGCACCAACAGTTCGCATTGAATCTAGTCCTGCCGAGAAAGCAAACTATATGACCCCTTTCCGTCGATGACGAAAAACGGTGGTGGGTGTGTCTTTATTCCCCACTGTCAACTCCACGTTTAATACGCTTTTGCTTCTGATGAATTCCCACCGAAAGTCCTTTAGCACCATATTCGTCTTGATCAAATCTTCCGGCAGTCTTTCCCAATTTCGAATGTGGCATGAGCATGAGATAACTGCCGCGACCCCATAACCAGCATCTTCGTCATCGGCTTTCCATTCACATAGCCCTTATATAAATGCTTCAGGTGCCGATGCTCTGACTCTTCAGGTTTATCAAAATATGGCCTGATCGGGTTGCAACGTTACCTGAGCGAAAACTTCCTCATTGCATTCTTCATCCGATGAAAGTGCTTTATACTCCCGGGCAAAAAGAAAACCATGTTTACTGGAGCCGGATGGATCGACTTCATCGGCCTTCTCTTCACGCGCATAACTTGTTTAGTTCTCTTGTGACGATGATCGGCTCCTTCCTGATCTTGCCTTTGTTCTTCTTGTTGCTCTCGGTGCCGTAATCGCTGTGCCCTTCTCTTCTGATTCTTCGTGAATATTCCGCTAGGACACCACTGAGATTTTGATCTGTTTTTCATGTACCTCTTCATCATTCTCTTCAAAGAACTCTTCATGGATCGGCCCTAATCGGCTATGTACCGATGCTTTTTTCCAACGCGGCCAATCCTGCGAAAAACTTTCCTGCTGATCATGCCGATCCCCCATATTACTGCACTCGGGACAATCTTCAATTGATGGTAGTCTCATTCCTTGATCCCAGCACAATCAGAAGAACGAGCAATTCCAATGCGGATTATATCTTTCTGGCTCAACCCTCTGTTCCTCATACCTTGAATATTTTTCTATCATGTCCAATGAAGTAATCCTTGATTTACACCTTTGATGCCTTCCTTCATCGGCTTGATTCCTTGATGAAGATCCTGCATAAACCATGTTTACCGGGAACGGGTGCCCATCAATCTTCATCAGCTTCTTGTCTTCGAATTTGATTCTTCCCTGCTCGACAGCCGATTGAATTTGTTGCAAAAAACTTTGTACTCGTTAGTATGAGATATATAGTTTATCACTTGCAATATCTTTTCTTCTTTAGTTCTTCGGCTGATGGAATCACGTGGTTTGGCGGAAGTTGTATCTGTTTCTCTTGTAGCAGTAAGTCAAAGATTTTATCGGCTTTATTGATATCAAAATCATAACGCTCCTCTTTGCTGATATCCTTAACCCATGGGCATGATACTGATTTTTTGCTCCTAGCCCACTCCGCCAACCCGACTTCAGCATCGGATCCCTCATCGTCTGAGTCTGATGAATAAACCTGTACCTGAGCAACCCTTCTCTGATATTTATCTTTTTTCGCCTCTTGAAATCGGCTTTCATGAGCCGATACCTTCTGAACCAGGTGCGCCAGGGACTCGAACTCTTGTGATGAAAATCTCTCCTTAATCGGCGCCAAGAGACCCTGGAAAGCCAGATCGGCTAGATGCCCATTGCTTAGGTTCAAACTGTAACATCGGTTTCTGACGTCCCGAAATCGCTGAATGTATTCTGGTACTATTTCATCTGGCCGCTGTCTAACCGACGTCAAATCTGTCAGTCTCATTTCATGGATTCCAGCAAAGAAGTATTTATGAAACTGTTTTTCTATATCGGCCCATCCCCGAACGGAATTTGGTGGTAATGAAGAGAACCAAGTAAAAGCCGATCCGGATAGCGACAAGGGGAAAAACCTAACTCTCAGGGCCTCCTTAGCTGATGCCTCTCCGCACTGTGCCAGGAATCGGCTGACGTGCTCTACTATAGATGTGCTGTCTTGCCCCGAGAACTTAGAGAAATCCAGGACCCTGTATCGGTGTGGTAGCGGAACCCTGTCAAACCACTCAGGATATGGATGCCGAGACATAAATGTTCTGCTCCTTGGGCTTGATCCCGAACTGCTCCCTTACTATTTCTGCAACCCTTGTTGATAAATCTTCCTCCCTCGGGTTGTCCTGTTGATACTGCACAGGTGGAGTTTGTTGCCGATTCTGTCTATGATACTCCCTCTGGTAAGTACCTGGATCGGCCCCGCCTCCTGGATAATTTTGCTGGTATCCCCCTAATAAGCAGACCGATGATATCCAGCAGGAATATCCTGTTGCCCCCCAGCTTGGTTCTATGTAAACAGGTTTTCTGGTATTTCTCTGCTGACGTTGTAAGCAACTTGATTTGGCTCAACCTTTGGTGGGAGGTAAATAGGACCCCGAGTAGGCTCTTGAATAATCGATCCATCCACCGTCTTCTTTATGAGATTATGAAGTGTGTTCACTAGGATCCCGGATTGATTGATGAGCGCGTGATGAACTGCTTCATTCCACATCTCTTGCAGAGGCTTCACCGGTGGACTTTCGGGTGGTGTGCGGCTCGATTCACCAAACAGAACTGGTTTTGGAAATTGCGTCTTCTGAATCGGCCCTTGCCTTGTCATGCTGAAGGATTCTAAGCACAGCTTCTGAAAATTGGCCATAGTTTGCTCAACTTGCTGTTTTTGTTCATCTGTTAAATCTTCCATGCCGACCGGAATTACATTGTCTGTCTTGATCTCTTTCCCGGCCATGTTGTAATTCCGATCGAAACTTTGTGTTGAAACTTCGTGTCCCACTGGGCGTGCCAAAAACGTGTTGACGCCGAAAACCGCCGGGGCCGCTCGGCGCCTTGAGACACGCGAAGGCCTGGGAGATTCGTTTCACTCCAGTGCAGGTCCTAAAATCTTAAGGTTCGTAGGCGTGCCAATCAATTTGACCCTGCAATTGACAAGGAAGAAAATATTAAATCCATGAGCCAATCGGCTGGAAGCCGATCTGGACTCGTCTCATCGGCCGATGGCCGATTTGAACTGTAGCACTTATACATCGACTGGAAGCCGATGATGGCATGAGCAATAGCATAATAATGAACAAATATTAAACTAGCCGATCATCGAAGGGATGCTCAAAAATCGGCTATAAACTAGTGAAATAAGTAAGCAGGATGCATAAATAAATAGATTAAATAAACTCCAGCCGATCGTGGTTAAAATTACTAGTGTCACCGTGAAAATATTGCCCACACCAGTGCCCGGGCCCTTACTCATTCCCGCGCCCGGATCTTCGTTCGCTGTCCGTGCCCGTGCCCGGGTTCTCACCTATGCTCGTGCTCGGGTCCTTACCTGAGGTCGTGCCCGTGTCCGGGTCCTCACTTTACTTGTGCCCGGTCCTTGCACACTAATCGTGCCCGGGAACTTAACTCGTGTCCGGGAACCTGCCTGTGCTCGCGCTCGTATCGGCAGAGTAAACTGATCGGCTATCCTTTAGCCGGTCGTAATGGTAATGCAGGCAAGAATGTATAACAAAGCAAGCAGTATAATCAGCTGTATTTAAAAGATAACTTATCGGCTAAGCACTCCGATAAAAACACCGCATAAAACCCATCGGCTCATTAAGAATATAGTTATTATCGTCAGTCTAGTAGATCGGACCCAACCGTTGCAGCATAGACTGATGATGATAACAAAACCTCAATAGGCCGATAGATCTGATGCGATCGTGATGTAAAATATGATAACTTATCGGCTATACATCCCGATAAGACGCTTGCGCACAAAATATCAACCTAGCAGGAACGATTTATCACTAGCAGTTTAGTAGGTCGGATCCAACCGATGCAGCACAAACCGTGGATAAACCGCTCCCAGTAAGCCGATACGATCTACGCACGCGTGATGTGATATACCTAATCAACCTATGAGATCAAACTGAACTGATGCAGCCATAGACAAAATAGATATATCGTGGTAAGCCGACTACCATAAACCGACTAGAATATCGGACCTAACCGAGGAAGTCCTAGCCGATAGGTAACCGGGGTGACGAGACTTACCCTCTCGCAGGAGGTCGAACTTAACCGATGCAGCCCGGCTCGAGAAGCAAGAACCCGTCGAAAGGGTGGCGATGCGCCGAATTTGTATTGATCGAGAGATGATCTTTACACAGCACCCGAGCATACGTCTTTATACCCCAAGTTGACACGAGTCCTTGTTGAACACGGTACATGATTTCCTAATTATAATAGAAAATACTAATAAGACCCGACCAGACACAAGGTCAGGTTTCCTAAAGATTAGCACTTGCCTAATTAATAGATACAGTAATTAACTGCCATACTACGGTCTTCACGGCTCCTTCCTGGATTCGGTCCCCTCTGGATCAATCTCCGTTAATTGACTGCAATGTTCTCCTTGACCAAATCTGATACAGGGCCTTACCAAATTTTGGCGTTAATAGCAGGCTCTCGCGCAACGCAACAGCTAGAACTAGAACCACGAACACGACTCTAAACTAGCGACCACTAACTTGACCTAGGACACAGACTCAACAAAGCGAAACTAAAATAAATTTTGCAAAGGCACAAAGGGGTTTGGACAGGGGATAAACATAACACTACGAAGAACACGGTGGTAACAAATTTTTGGGTTTTCTGGACTCTAGGTAAGAGTAAACAAAACTTAATAGAAGGAAACACAGATGATACCTATCGGGCAACCTGATGCTCTGATACCACTGGATGCGACTAGGTGCCCGATCTTCCGATAGGTTCGATTTGGCAACATGAAAACGTTCACGTTTTGAGACTTCTGATCAACGATCGTCACCTTGCAACTGCTACACCCACACGTCTAGTTGTTATCAACCACGCTCTCACGTAGTCGACCTCACCACGAAGGTTTTATCCCTACAAGCAATCGAAGAAACTCACAAGAACAAGGAAGAACGCAATCTGAATTGCAGATGAATGTTTAGCACACGAAGTTGGGGTTCTACAAACCGATCTAGATGGCAAAACTGCAATGGCAGAATAATCTAAACAAAACCCACCTCTAAACGGTAGTGGCTACTGAATATATATGAGTTAGGACGTCCTAGGGTTAGGATTTTCCCTGTGAGAGGCACACTCATGGGTTTAGCCCACAACATAAATACAAGGCCCAAGGTCCAAAACAGACTCGGACTGGAAGAGGTATGCATCTTGTTTCAACAATTTCAGACAGCTCAGGAGGAATTTTGATGTGGGACCAAAACCATCTGAAAGTAGACTCCATAAGCTTTCCAACAAGTACTCATGGGCCCCGAGAGTCCTTCTGGATCAGCGGCTAGGTCTGTTTGAAGTTGATGCTGTTAGGAGGCCCGAATCCGAATCCAAAACATGCAGAACTTCATCTCTTGCTTTCTGTGGACCAAAAAATGACGTGGTGATGTAGGAGTAGACTTGGGTAAGGTCTTGGTTTGGTCCCCAATCAACTTCTTTTATCATCCATGTGTTTCTTGCACTCGGTCTCTTTCCCTTCACCCAAGCAAGTATCTCTGCAAACGAGAACACACAAAACTCATGGTGCAGTAACGGCTGTTCAAATATATAACACGTAAATCTTACGTAGAAAGCATGCACCTTTGGTTGATGAATACATAAGATAGCTATGGTCATATCCGAGCTAGTGATGTCGTCATTAGTGAGTTACGCCCCATGAGGGTCGCCAGCCGAATCCTATGCTGATGCGAGGTTCGGGTAACTTATTTTGCTAACAACTGTCCTCCAGCACCAATCGGAGCTCAGGTACCACTCCACTGAGTTGGGTACACCCCATGAGGGTTGCCAGCCGAATCCTATGCTAATGCGAGGTTCGGGTACCTTATTCGGCTAATAACCGACCTTCGGCGCTAGTCGGGGCTCGTGTGCTACTCGGCTAGGTAGGGTACACCCCATGAGGGTCGCCAGCCGAATCCTCTGGTAATGTAAGGTTCGGTACCTTATTTGGCCATAACTCTGTTGGATAGGGTACGCCCCATGAGGGTTGTCAGCCGAATCCTATGCTAATGCAAGGTTCGGGTACCTTATTCGGCTTTACCGAAATCAGAGAAGACCTATGTCGTCAAAGTGCATCCGGGGTTCTCATGCACTGTGTCACACTTGAGGAGGGTAAGCAGATCCTGCAATATACCTACTCGGGCATCTATGGCAACCATGTTGCATCCAGAATATAAGTCGAAAAGGCTTGTAGACAAGGATTTCTCTGGCTAATTGCGGTTACCGACGCTGAAATACTCATCCTGATTTGCGAGGGATGCCAATTTTATAAGGCTGTGCTAGGTAGGTCGGTTTAGGCCGGCGTATTTGGTAGTAGGCCAAAGATATGAGTTTTTATAGTAGCACGCTCAATCTGGGCCGCTCGCTAGCTGTGTTAAAATCACAGTGCTGGTGCTACTCACAGAAACCGATTAAATAATCAGATATGCTTCATACTAAGCCTACAGCCGGGTGTATACATTCGGGTATCTGCATTATTTACCAGGTATTGAGGATATATCCATATAAGGATCACAAGCTAGTCTCCATTAAAATTGGGGATGCAGGTATCTGTCAAGTACACCTGACCACGTATTGGGTTACAATCCATAAAGTGGTACTCGACTTACATGCTTAGCCATTATTTGCCATGTGCAAAAACCATTCCAGCTGACATGACACTAAAGAGTCTAATTTCTGGGTAGTATACTATTCGGGAAAGACTATAAAAAATTCTTCCAGCTGACATGAAGCTGAAGAGTCTAATTTTCGAGTGACATACTACTCGGGAAAGACTATAAAATCATTCCGGCTGATATGATGCTGAAGAGTCTCATATATCAGTAGTGCACTACTCGGGAAAGACTACAAGGTTAAAGATCTTTGACTTTATGTTTAATTGTTTTACAATTAAGCTCAAAGTCGGGGGCTACACCTAATAGGTGCGCCTATTCGGTGCACACTATTCATACTTATACATGGAGCCCTTCATAGCCTCGCTACCAGCTGACATGAAGCAAGACTTGGAAAGAAGAAGCACTCGGACAAAGAGTACTCGGGAGCAATGCACTCGGGAAATCTTCACCGTAGAGGATGAGCACTCGGCATCAGCTGTGACTCAACTATGAAGGTCTTAGGGGCTGCTGCCGGTGCCATGGGCCCGAGGTACCTCATGAGAAGCTATTGGGCCACTCAGAAAGAGGATGGGCCTAGTCATGTAATTAGAGATATGATAGAACTCGGCATACTTAACCTTGTAGGATAAGGAAAATACAGTCCTAGTCAGGCACGTTATATCTCTAGAAGGAGATCTCTTGGTTGTAATCCGACTAGGATTTCTACTTTGTAACCCTGTCCACCAGTATATAAGGGGAGACAGGGCGCCCCTTGAGGACAAGCAGAAAATCTCACCAGAGAAACCTCAAAGAAAATACACCAGAACTGGACGTAGAGTATTACCTTATCTCGAGGGCCCAATAGTTGTGGTGTATTTCCTTTGAGGTTTCTCTGGTGAGATTTTCTGCTTGCTCACCCCTTGCCTCCCCTTATATACTGGGGGACAGGGTTACAAAGTAGGAATCCTAGTCGGATTACGACCAAGGGATCTCCTTCTAGAGATATAATGTGCCCGACTAGGACTGTATTTTCCTTATCGTACAAGGTTAAGTCTGTTGAGTTCTATCATATCTCTAATTACATGGCTAGGCCCATCCTCTTTCCGAGTGGCCCAATAGCTTCTCATGAGGTACCCCGGGCCCATGGCACCGACACCACTCAACACTGAGTAATTATCCCCTTTCCCAATCATATTCACATCATGAGCAGATAATATATAACCATCTAAGTAAGCATGACTAAGCAATGTAATTATATGGCTAAGGACTGAATAAAATTGCAATCAAGGTGCAGGTAAATCAATAACAAGGAGTGGCTCAAGCAATTTGGTTTGCGAATTTAAATATAGCATGCATTTTATTTGTAATCAAATCATTTCACAATGTAGGATCAACATGATCATGGAGGAGGGTGTAGTGACTTGCCTGGCTCTGCCGACGGCTCCTCCTCGTCGGCAACGAGTTCGTCCTCGCACACGTAACCTATTTAACGAACGACTAATTAGCCTATTGCACTAACGTCAAATTAATTAACCATAAATACTAGAAAAATTCACAAAAATACCAAACTAGTGCCATTAGGTAGATCTCGATTTTAGATGAATTTTGGTGAAAGTTTTACTTGATTCCGATTTAAGACGAGTGAGTTATGGGCTACCAAAGATTCAAATTTGAATTAAATTAAATTAATTGCAAAACCTTACTGTACAGTCATTTTCCTTTTTTGTCCAAATTATTTTGGTAAAGTAAAATAAGTTACAATCACTTACAGAGGGGTCCCACAAATTTTATTTACTAAAGCATTATTTTTACAAGGAAATCCCCTTAGTCCATGACAGGTGGGGCCAGAGTCACTATTCTGACCAGTCAAAGTGACCAAAATTTGGCCTGGGGCCCACATGTCAGTGACACAAAGGTTTAAAAGAGTTTTAACATATCATTATGCTAGTGGGGCCCATATGTCAGTGGCTCAAAACTTAATTAGGATTTTAAACATGTTTTTATCAACAGACAGGGCCCACATGTCATAGAAACATGTCAACCACGTCATTAAGTTAATCACTGTTATTTGCTCCTAATCAAAAAAATCTCGGGGTGGGGCCTGCCTGTCAGCCTCTCTCCTATCCTCTTCTCTGTTCTTCTTCTTCGCTCCTCTCTTTTCTCTCTTGCGTGCAGGGGCGCGCCAACATGGGGAAGCCCATGCGGCTTGTCGGCCGAGCCAGAGCCAGGGGCAGTGGCGGGGTAAGCTTGACCAGAGCTCTGGCTGTCTGAGGTTTGCGGTGGGTGGTAGCGACTTGAGTTAATTTGTTTGAATTTTTGGCACCGGCATAAAATAAAATTAAAATAAAAGGAGAAGCAACATTAACCCCAACATGAATGCAATTTCGAAAAGATTTTTGATGGTTCCAAGTTTTAGTTTTTGGCTTTTTAAATTCAAATTTTCACGGTGTTACAAAAAGGTTTATATGAGTGGTTAGTCATGCCTTTTAGGTTAACTAATGCACCTAGCACTGTGATGCGATTAATGAACGAGGTTTTGCGTGCTTTCATTGGAAAATTCGTGGTGGTATATTTTGATGATATATTGATTTACAACAACTCTATGGATGAGCATATTGATCACTTACGTGTTGTTTTTAATGCTCTACGTGATGCACGTTTATTTAGTAACCTTGAGAAGTGCACCTTTTGAACAGATCGAGTTTCTTTTCTTGGCTATGTTGTTACTCCACAGGGAATTGAAGTTGCTCAAGCCAAGGTGGAAGCTATACAAGGATGGCCTGTCCCAAAAACTATCACACAAATGTGGAGTTTCTTAGGTCTTGCTGGCTTCTATCGCCACTTTATAAAGGATTTCAGCACCATTGCTGCACCATTGAATGAGCTTACAAAGAAGGGAGTGCCTTTTAATTGGAGCAATGCACAAGAGAACACCTTCAATATGCTAAAAGATAAGTTAACAAATGCACCTCTCCTCCAACTCCCTGATTGTAATAAGACTTTTGAGCTTGCATGTGATGCAAACGGAATTGGTTTGGGTGGTGTTTTTGTTACAAGAAGGAAAACCTATTGCATACTTTAGTGAAAAATTGAGTGGGGCTATTCTGAATTATTCTACTTATAATAAGGAATTATATGCTCTTGTAAGAACTTTAGAAACATGGCAGCATTATTTGTGGCCCAAAGAATTTGTCATACATTCTGATCATGAATCTTTAAAGCACATACGTAGTCAAGGGAAATTGAATCGTAGGCATGCAAAGTGGGTTGAATTTATTGAATCTTTTCCTTATGTTATCAAACACAAGAAAGAGAAGGAGAATGTTATTGCTGATGCTTTGTCTAGGAGATATACTTTGTTGACATAACTTGATTACAAAATCTTTGGATTAGAAACAATTAAAGACCAATATGTGCATGATGTTGATTTTAAAGATGTGTTGCTGCATTGTAAGGATGGAAAGACATGGAATAAATTCATCCTCAACGATGGGTTTGTGTTTAGAGCTAACAAGCTATGCATTCCAGCTAGCTCCATTCGCTTGTTGCTGTTCAGGAAGCGCATGGAGGTGGGCTGATGGGGCATTTTGGAGAGAAGAAGACGGAGGACATACTTGCTGGCCACTTCTTTTGGCCAAAGATGAGACGGGATGTGGAGAGATTTGTTTCTCGCTGCACAACATGTTAAAAGGCTAAGTAATGACTGAATCCACATGGTTTGTATATGCCTCTACTTGTTCCTAGCGTGCCTTGGGAAGATATTTCTATGGATTTCGTGTTGGGTTTGCCTAGGACTAGGAAGGGACAAGATAGCATTTTTGTTGCTGTGGATGGATTTTCTAAAATGGCACATTTCATACATTGTCATAAAACTGATGATGCTACTTATATTGCTGATTTGTTCTTTCGGGAGATTGTTCGTTTGCATGGTGTGCCTAATATAGTTGTTTATGATCGTGACACTAAATTTCTTAGCCATTTTTGGAGAACATTATGGGCTAAATTGGGGACTAAGGTGTTATTTTCTACTACTTGTCATCCCCAAATTAATGGTCAAACTGAAGTTGTGAATAGAACTTTGTCTACAATGTTAAAGGCTGTTGTAAAGAAGAACATTAAAATGTGGGAAGAGTGTTTGTCTCATATTGAGTTTGCTTATAATTGTTCACTGCAATCTACTACAAAGATGTGCCCATTTGAGATTGTTTATGGTTTGGTGCCTCATGCTCCTATTGATTTAATGTCTTTGCCATCTTCTGAAAAACTGAATTTTGATGCTAAGCAACGTGTAGAGTTGATGTTAAAATTGCATGAAGCAACTAAAGAAAACATAGAGCGCATGAATGTTAAGTATAAGCTTGCTGGTGACAAAAGTAGAAGGCAATTGATTTTTGAACCTGGAGATTTGGTTTGGTTGCATTTGAGAAAAGATAGGTTTCCTGAATTAAGAAAGTCTAAGTTGATGCTTAGAGCTGATGGACCTTTTAAAGTGTTGGAAAGAATTAATGAGAATGCATATAAGCTTGATCTGCCTGTAGATTTTGAGGTTAGTCCCACATTTAACATTGTAGATTTGAAGCCATATTTGGGAGAAGAAGATGAGCTTGAGCCAAAGATGACTCAAATGCAAGAAGGGGGGATGATGAGGACATCAACAACATCGATACATCCACACCTACATGAGTAGAACATACTGGACCTCTTACTCGTGCCCGTGCTTGTCAACTTAATTATTAGGTGAGTTCATTTTAAAGCATGTGTCATATTTATTTAGACAATGGAAACGCATGCCCTATTGTTTTGCTTAGGAACAATGGAGAAGACCAAAAAGGAAAGAGATTCGTGCAGGCTGGATTCGGACTGCAGAACAGCACCAACTCGTGACGGTCACCACGGTTGCATATGGACTCCGATTGGGCGTTCTTGGTGTCGATGTTTTACACCGGCAATATGAATACGGGGCTACCCGGCGATGGGAAACTCGGTGGATTGCAAAGGAGCACAAAGAGATTTTATACTGGTTCAGGCCCTCGATGTGAGGTAATACCCTACGTCCAGTTGTGGTGATATTCCTTTGAGCATGTGTGTCGCTTCTATGAGCTTATGTGTTGTTTTGATGAACTCGTGCCCTCAGGGGGCGCCCGGCCTCCCCTTATATACTGGGGGACAGGTATACAAGGTAGGAATCCCAGCCGGATACGGCCAAGGGATTTCCTTTTTAGAGATACATCTTACTCGGCTAAGACTGTATATTCCTTTTTGTACAAGGCATAATCTACTGGGTGCTACTATATCTCTAACTACAAGACTTGGCCCATCCTCTATCCGAATGGCCCATATGCTTGTGATGAGGTACCGGGGCCCATGGCCTCCACAGTAGCCCTTGAGACCTTCATAGTTGAGTCACAGCTAATGCCGAGTGCTCATCCTCCACGGTGAAGTCTGCCCGAGTGCATTGCTCCTGAGTACTCTTTGTCCGAGTGCTTCTTCTTCTCGAGTCCTGCTTCATGTCAGCTGGCAGCAAGGCTATGAAGGGCTTCATGTAGATGTATGAATAGTGTGCACCAAATAGGCCCACCTATTAGGTGCAGCCCCTGACTTTGTGCTTAATTATCAAGACAATTAAACATAAAATCAAAGATCTTTAACCTTGCAGTCTTTTTCGAGTAGTATGCTACTGGTATATGAGACTCTTCGGTATTATGTCAATGGGAATATGATTTATAATTGTCGGCAAAATGGGACTGGGGGTCCCACATACCCCGGGGACGCGTGGTCTTTGGCCACGTCAGCACCTCCGGGGCCACATTCTGCACCGGCGATGGCCAGCTACAGCCTTCTTCCGGTCAAGTACCGGGGGCCTGAGGACATCCCCGGTCCCGGGTTTCGCCCACGTGCCCGGGGCCTCGGCTGTGGTTCCGGGGCGCGCCCCCGGGACACATATCTGGGACTTCCCAGGCCCGGGTCTCGCTCCCGGGCCCAAGGCCCACAGCTCCCTTCCCGGGACACGCCCCCGGGACACATCACTGGGATTTCCCGGGCCTGGGTCTTGCGCCCCGGTCCCGGGACGCTCCATGGTCAGGCCCCGGGTCTCGCTGTCTGGTCCCGGGGCACGTTACAGAGACATCCCTGGTCCCGGGCGCCACTCCCCGGGCCCGGGACTCACATTTTCCGTCCCCAAGGAGCTTGGCGCCTTGTGTGCGCGGAGGGCTCGATGAGCTCTCTGCCCCGGGCACGAGATTGACTCGAGCGGACCAAATCTCCAACTACCTGCATTAATGACGAGGCGATGGGGTGTGTCGCCCCTGTCGCCTGCTCTACCACGCATGGACGTCTCATGATGGCCCCCCATGGACACACGACCGTGCAGTCAGAGACTATTGACTTCGGCGGTGACGGCGTGCGCCGTCACATCCTCACGACTTAGTCGCCTGCAGCAGACCAACTCCGGCGTGGGCGTAGCAGGCGGACGTGTGCAATAGGAGAAGTCTCCAGAAAAGCTCTCTCATGTATACTTGGCACTGTGGACTCCCCTTGACCTATAAAAGGAGGATCCATGCTAGCCTCTAAAAAGAAAGCGGGGGACATAGCGAGAGAGGCTTCGGCTTCTAGTTCCGAAGAGGTCTTCTTCTTCTTCGGGTCCGGCTGCTGGTAGAGCGGGCGAAGCTGCTCCAGTTCCTTCCCGAGCTCGCGCTAGCTCCTGCGCCCCTCGGGAACTCCTTATAACAGCATACCACATTCATCTCCCACATAGAAACACACACAGGAGTAGGGTATTACGCCTCTGCACGGCCCGAACCTGTCTACCTCCTCCTGTCTCCCTTGCATGCCATTCTCTCCGACGCCGCAAGCCGTCCTATGAACAACTCCCCTGGCCGAACTCAAAAGGGGGGTCTCCAGACTCCCCGCGGTTGGAGTTTCCTCCTCCGACAGCTAGCGCGCCAGGTAGGGGGAGTTTCTCTTCCAGGCGGTACGCCGGTGTCCCCAACGCCGGCACGCTCCATGGCAGGAGGCCATCGTCCGTGGGACTCAGACGAAGAGTCCGGCGGCTTCACCCCGCCGGGCGAGGTTAGCCCCGTGGCGAGCCCGCCACGTTCCCCCTCTTCGTCTTCCTGGGGGCACGCGGCGTGTGCCCGGCGGGCCGAGCTCGCCCCTCAGCGGCCTGGTTGTGCGGCCTCGGCCCCTTCCCTTGCGGAGGGAGCCGGCAAGTGCCCCGCTGGGTCCGCCGCGGCCTCATCCATGAGGCGCGAGCGGTCGCGCCGCTCCACGGTGCGCCGCCATCTCGACTTCCAGTCAGCATCGCCGCAGGGAGCCCTCCTTGTGGCGGAAGCCCTCCTGCGCCACCCCCAGCTTTTACCGGGGGCGGAGGCCGGGAGCGGCGGTGGCTCAGCGAAGTCGCCGACCTGGCAGGCGTGGCCCATCGCCGGGTCACCGCCGATAGCAGTGCAGGGGTCAGGAGCGCCGACCACGCGACATCTAGTGTGGGCCGGCCCCCCGCCCCGAAGCAGAACCAAGCCCGGAGCGCGGTGCCTCGCGCCAACCCTCCGGCTAGGAATGGCCATGGCGACCTCCGTGACCGGTTGAACCGGATGCGGACCCACGAGGACGCCCGGGTAACGATCGAGCGACAGTGCGAGTGACGCGCGGATGCCGCTGGGCGTCTCAAGGCCTAGGCCTCCAGCTCCAACCCCTCGGCGGGAAACCGCCGTCTGTCACCCAAGCCCACTCAGTGCGGCTCGGGTTGCCTGGCGCTCTCCCCAAGCCTCCGGCAAGTGCGTTGGCCGGCCAAGTTCCGGCCCAGCTTGCCGGAGAAATACGATGGCTCTGTCGACCCCACGGAGTTCTTGCAGATATACACCACCGCCATTTAGGCAGCCGGCGGCGATGAGAAGGTGATGGCGAACTACTTCCCCGTCACCCTCAAGGCCCAGGCTCGCTCCTGGATGATGAACCTCCCCGAGGGGTCCATCTACTCGTGGGAGAATCTCTGCCACCAGTTCGTGGCAAACTTCCAGGGTACCTTCCCACGCCCTGGGACCGAGGTGGACCTCCACACCCTACGTCAGGGCAGGGACGAGTCGCTGAGGCACTTTCTGCAGTGGTTCAGCTAGGTCCATAACACCATCCCTCACATCGCCCCCCACGCGGTTATCCACACGTTTCGCTCGAGCGTGCGCGACAAGCGCATGCTAGAGAAGCTGGGCACCCGTGACGTCCAGACCGCGGCCGAGCTGTTCAGCCTCGCCGACCTTTGCGCCCGCAAGGAGGAGGCCCGGGCGTGGAACAAGCCGCGCCCTGAGGCCCCTGACCAGGGCCCTGGAGGGGACGGCGAGTCCTCACGCTCCGCGTCACGGCGGGACAGGAGGAAGCGCCAGAACGACAAGGCGGCCACCGAGAACTTCGTCTTGGCAGCCACGGGCGGCCCCAAGGGCGACGTCGCCCACCGAGACAACAACGGCGGCAAGCGGCCAAAGCCCGCACGCGCGCTGCCGCCACCGGCAGCGGCCCGGAAGTGGTGCACCATCCACGACACGGACTCGCACGACCTCATGGAGTGCCGCACCGTCCAGAACTTGGCTGAGTGCGTCAAGAACTTCCAAGTAGGAGCGGCAGCAGGCCAAGCCCGATCAAGGCCATTCGGACGGTCCGATCTTCCTGATTCGGACGGTCCGATCCCTAGGTGGACGGTCCGATTTGGGGCAATGGTCCGGCCGATCAACGGTCCGAAGCCCGCTCCCGATCCGGAGCAACCTCTCGAGTTCTAAGAACCCGAGAACATCCTTGCTACCCTCGATGGCGGGGCGCACGCCCGCTCCTCGCGTCGTGGCTTTAAGGCCATGAAGCGCGAGTTGCTGGCCTCGACCCCGGGGCCAGCGGCGACTCAGAGGCTGAAGTGGTTGGATGCCTAGATCACTTTCGGCCCCGAGGACCATCTGGCCCGGGTAACCGGGGAGGGACAGCTCGCTCAGGGAGGCTCAAATTTTGGCCGGGTGCATGCCTGCACTCGGCCGCTTCATCTCCAAGCTAGAGGAGCGTGCCCTCCCCCTCTTCAAGCTTCTCAAGGAGACTGGGCAGTTCACTTAGACGGATGAGGTTGATCAAGCCCTTGACGAGCTCAAGAGGTGCCTGACAACTCCCCCTGTCATCGTGACACCGGCTCAACATGAGCCCTTGTTGCTCTATATAGCAACAACCCCGCAAGTGGTGAGCCCGGTGCTCATCGTCGAGCGCCCCTTGCCCAACAAACATGTGACCCGGGATTGGCCACCCGGGCCAGACACATTCGAGACGGGGCCCAGGGTCCAAGGTCCATGTCCCGGGATCCGCGCCCCGCGCCCGACACCGGGAAGCCTGAAACCGGACCGCCTCACCAAGGCGAGTGCGTGTCTAGGGACACGGCACCCGGAACAACTTCAACAGGGCGCGATAACCCGGACAGCATCGCCCCGGTGAGCGCGAGTCCGGGGGGTCATCCCGATACATTCCACATCTTTGCCCGGGCCCCCGGGTCCCGGGCACATATCAACCACATTCGAGCCGGGGCGCCAGGGTCCAGGGTCCATGTCCCGGGATCCGCGCCCCTGGCTCGACACCGGGAAGCCCGAAACCGGACCGCCTCTCCAAGGCGAGTGCGTGTCTGGGGACGCGGCACCCGGAACAACTTCAATAGGGCGCGATTACCCGGTCCGCTTCGTCCTAGCGAGAGCAGGTCCGGGGAAGTTGTCCCGATACATTCCACATCTCAGCCCGGGCCCCTGGGTCCCGGGCACATATTTACCATATTCGAGCCGGGGCCCAGGGTCCACGGTCCATGTCTCGGGATCCGTGCCCCGTGCTCGATACCGGGAAGCCCGAAACTGGACCGCCTCACCAAGGCGAGTGCGTGTCTGGGGACGCGGCACCCGGAACAACTTCAACAAGGCGCGATTACCCGGTCCGCTTCGTCCTGGCGAGAGTGAGTCCGGGGGTTCGTCCTGATACATTCCACATCTTTGCCCGGGCCCCCGGGTCTCGGGCACATATCAACCACATTTGAGTCGGGGCGCCAGGGTCCAGGGTCCATGTCCCGGGATCCGCGCCCCTGGCTCGACACCGGGAAGCCCGAACCTGGACAGCCTTGCCAAGGCGAGTGCGTGTCTTGGACGCAGCACCCGGAACAACTTCAACAGGTCGCGATAACCCGGACAGCTTTGCCTAGGCGAGAGCGAGTCCAGGGAAGTTGTCCCGATACATCCTATATCCAAGCCCGGGCCCCCGGAACCCGGCATATACCAAACCACATTCCAGCCGGGGCCCCCGGGCCCTGGACCTACATGTGCTCCCGACCGCAAGAGCTCGCTCCCTCCCGAGGGAGTTGAGCCCGGGCCACCGGCCCCCGTTGGGCTGGGATCGAGGAGCACGCAACAAAAGCCGGTGTACTTCGTTATCGAGGTACTCCGCAATGCAACATCACGTCGAATCATCACCGACAGCGGCGCACTTCGCTCCGTGTCGGTCGTAACCAGCACAGCCTCAAGCACTACTATCA
The DNA here is from genome assembly GCA_003991445.1 of Oryza meyeriana var. granulata. Lineage (NCBI taxonomy): Eukaryota > Viridiplantae > Streptophyta > Magnoliopsida > Poales > Poaceae > Oryza > Oryza meyeriana. The sequence goes on along the minus strand of RYFJ01001121.1, from coordinate 42,029 downwards.
GCGCAAGGTTCGGGCCCGATCACTCCAGGTCGGGGACCTAGTCCTCCGCCGTGTCCTCACACATGCCGGAAAGAATAACCTTCCCCCCTGTGGGAAGGCCCCTTCCTGGTGATCGGTGCCTCTCGACCGGGCTCGGTAAGACTGGGCCAGGAGGATGGGACCCGCTTCCCAATCCCTGGCACATCGAGCATCTTCGGAAATTTTTATCTGTAAATACATCCTGTAAGTTGTGGTGTGCCCAGGCCAGCACCGGATCTCTCTGGATCTCAGCGCTGGCCGGGGCCCCCATGTGCATATCCTTTACTAAGCAGCATTTTTAATGTCCTTCCCGGTCTCGTGCCTTTTGTCTTTTTCCGTGTGTTGCGTCCGTGGCTGTCTCACCCCCTGGGGGCATAATCGGGCCGCGCCCGTACAGCGGCTGGGTTTTGTGCATAATCATCAGTTCCCTACCAATGGGCTACCGTGTCCCCACGTGCTAAGCCCGGGGCGTTGTCGAGCCCACGGGGCCGTGGTGGCGCCCCTTTGCGCGGCGCCCCGGGCCCCAGCGGCTCCGGTGCCCCCGTTGGCTAGCCTCGGGGATCGGTTTTTCCAGAGGTAGGGGGCGAAATGCTTAGGCGTGATCTTTTCCTCCGCACGGTTGCGACTGCGAGGACGCCTTTGGGAGGTGGTTGACGCCACGGTTCGTAGCATGGAATGGACAAAGGAACGAGCCAAATACTCTCTTAGTTCACCGTGTGCAGATTAGACCGGTCCCCAGCAGGATTAAGTAGGGTGCTCGGGTCAGCGCCCCGGTAACGTGCCCTGGGACCGAGAACGTCCCCGAGACCCGGGGCCCGAGGTGAATGCACCCGGGGAAGGCGTTTCCGGGCCCGGACGGTGCTCGGGCCCCAGCCTATAGGCCCCATCCTAGATTCACTTCCGGCGCCGATTCCTGGTGTAACAGCCCACTTTTGTTCATTGGTGCATAGAACCTTTTTTTTCATCTGCATGCACTACATGTCATCTTTCTTGCATGAAAAATCCCAGCCAATGGGTTAAAGATCGTGCGATCTATATAAACTTTTCCCACCGCCCTCTCTGACCCTTAATTTTTAATCTTCACTAAAAATTCTGGAAAATTCCTAAAAATTCCATACCTTACTACCAGCCTTGCCTCCAAGTTTAATTCAGTTTGGAGCAAGTTGGCCCATCGAACCATCATCACCAAAAATCTGGGTACTGTTCACCCGAGAAGAGTTCTTTCCCTCTTCCTCTCAGTTTCTCCTGTTTTCTCGACCTGTTGACCCAATGTATCCACTTGGCAAGGTAGGTAACCCCTTTGGACACACTTTTATGTTGGGCCCCACCTCTATTTTGGCTTCCAGCCCAGCCCAACGGAGGCAACCATGCCCTCTCCCGCACCCTCGCCCGTGCCCGCGCCCGCGCCCTCGCCCTCTCCCGCGCCCTCTCCCTCGCCCGCGCCTTCTCCCTTGCCCGTGCCCTCTCCCGCGCCCGCGCCCTCTCCCTCGCCCGCGCCCTCTCCCGTGCCCGCGCCCGCGCCCTCTCTCCCGCACCCGCGCCCTCTCCCTCGCCCGTGCCCTCTCCCGCGCCCTCACCCACGCATTCATCCAATGGATCTCGTGTTTGGATCGTATTGTTGTTGGAGATAGTCCTCAAGTGTGAATCTTTGATACGTGGTACTATTATTTGTGCCCCTGTCCTCCATCGTCCAAACGAGATCACGCAAGGATCTCTCTCCGCCCGTGCGGCTTGACCAGGTGGCTTCCCCTGCACGCCCCAGACCACGTGAGAGGGAGAGGCAGAGCCGCCTTGGGACCTCGCGAGATGCCCCCGACAGCCTCAGCAGCGCCCTGCCCTGTCCCATCTGTCTGCTGCACGCTTGCCCGCGCACACACCATCGCGAGACCGATGGACAAGACCAGCGCCCCTTCCCTCTCCTCTCCCTTCCCTGCCTTCCTTCTTAACCAAGCCCATATCCTCCTGCCTCCCCAGCTCGCCCTCTTTCTCACGCACCCAAGGACCCAAGGGATTGCCCCTTGGTTCGCCGGGAACGTGAGGTGCCGCCCACGGCGCCGGCGAGCACACGCCTTCCGTCTGGGAGCTCCGGTGAGTTTCACCTTGTCTCAGCTGTGTCACCACGTGTTCCTGCCCGACCTAACTCCGTTTTTGCCCTCGGAATGCAGCAGGCATCACCGCAGCCCCATCATGTTTTGCGACGCTGACCGGGTGCCGCCATGACCTTGTGGCCACTAAACTGCGCCCTGGTGAGTTAGCGCTGTCCTGGCTGTATCACCATCTTCCCTTCACTCATTGAACTTATCGCAGCGCTTGTCTGCAGCCTCCATCGAGAGCAACCGTGCCGCCGAGCCGACCACGGCCTCATCGTTGCACCCCACCGCCCACACTCTTCGGTGATCTCCTATTTCTGCATGTGCTTTCTTTTTATTCCTAGGAGGCCACTAGTTCTCCCCACGTCCTTGGCTTGGCCTGTCATGCCATTGTTTTGCCATCCACCCAAGCATCACCACCGTGGCCACATGTGTGGATGAGGCTCAATCGGAGCATGGCCGCATGTATTAGAGCCCTACGACCTTGCATGTAGGACCCCTAGAGCTTCCACGTGCCCTGCATACGCTAGCCATGCACTAGAGCATGAGAGGACAGAGGTAGACAAGCCATGCATTAGCTTGGCTTTTCACCAAACACCTTAGGTGCGCTTGTGTTTGAGTGAGTGGCAGCCACCCCATCAGCCCCAAGCAAGCCAGGTTGGCCCCACTAGCATTAGAACGGGATAAAACCACGAGTAGAGCAGCTGCTGTTGAATTCCCGATTTTGCCGGTTGTCGTTAACGTGCGAAGATGTGTAGCTTGCGCGTATGAAGACATCGTTTTTGGACCGAGGCGTTCGCCGCTACCGAAGCCTTCCCATAGGTTCCACTTGTACATCCAGTGACCCCTACGCCCTAGAAACCCTCCACGCCCCCAAATGCCTTAGATTAAAACTTCACGCCCGGTGGATTTCACGTGTTAGGCCGTTTTAGTGACGTGTGAGCGTGTGCGATTAATATCCTAGCGAGTTGGAGTATATCCACTTTTGGGAGTTGTCCTTAGGTTCACAGCAGCACACTTGTAGGTTTCGTACCATAAAAATGCCCCTAGAACCGAAAACGTCCCAAATGGACCACCCGTTAAGTCGGTAGAATGTTTTCAGCCGTTTCAGAAGTTCGGTCGAGCGAAAACGCTGTTTCTCAATTATTTTCGATTTTAGGACAGAGCAGACTTCGTTTAGCCGTATCTCCCTCATACGAACTCGGATTCAAGCGATTCTTTTTCCTAAATTCATCTAAAATCATGCACTTCCATATTCTGTAAAAATATTTGTACTTCCTGTACTGTTAAATTTTGCCGTTGTTTTCATTGCATTCGTTTGGTATTCTCGTAGAACACGACGTTGCTGACCCAGTTGAGGAGGAATCAGAGGAGTACCAGGAAGTCCAGGAGCAAGGCAAGCACCCACTTGATCAATTGCTCCTATATTTCAAACTTACAAACTATATTGATTGCAAACTATTATGCATGCGATGTTTTACTTAGAAATGTATGGGATTCTTGGGTAGTTAACCTCTTGTTGCATATGCCTTGTCCTTGTTACTTGAGTATCATGAATTCCTTGTCACTTATGTTGCCACTAAAAATTTGGGTTCACGTGGTTGGGAGGATGTCAATAGGTATGCTTAGTTTGCTAATTAATCAATGCGGCTTGTTACTTGATTTTGGGATGTTGGGAAAACGAAGCATTTGCGAAATTATGGAAATGAACAGTGGGTAATTCCCCTGTGCTCTTGGTGGAAAACAAAAACTGAAAACATGCTTTTGACTTGGGCGAGTGGATGTAGTGTTTGGTGCCTTGTTTGTGGTACCGATTAGGTGGTTGTCTCGCCCGGGTCGCTAAGGACCGATTCTATGGTGTAGATAGAACCAAGAAACATAGTACAAACCACATGTGGCTCTTATGGGGAGTCCCTAGCTCAGTATAATATTGATACCTAGCAATAGACCTGCCGGTGGTAGTTGTAGGTCATTATTGTTGACATTGGGTTAGTGCGGGTTATGGTTTTTGTCCATAGCCCGAAGGTACCTTGATTATTGTTCAAGGGTGACCAGCACATCGTGTGAGCCTTGGGGTTTTGGGAGGCCTACCAACTCCCTAGGGATAGATCATAAGCGTGGGATATTGCTAGGTCAACGGTAGAAAGGCTTTGTCATTGATGGTGTGAGCCTCCTGTGTGGTAGCTCATATTGTCCTTGTCATGTGGGTACAGTTGTACACACTCTCGAGAGTTAAAACTATTCGAATAGCCGTGTCCTCGATTATGGATGACTTGGGAAATTCTCCACCGTAGTAGATTTGAATTTTGGAACTGTTTTGGGGGAAAATCATGGTGCGAATGGGGAGTTCGCTGGGCTGGTTGTGGCAGCGTGTTGTCACGGTTGGCTGGCATGGGCAGAGAGCCTAGATGGTTGGAAACACTTGGGGTCGATGCTTATATACTTGATTTACTGTGCTGGCTTGATTTACGAAAATTTCGTTGTAAAACCGCAATGTTTTCGCTATGTATATTATGATTTATGCAAAGTGCAGGACCTGAACCATTCCTTGTTTATCTTCGCATATTATGGAATACCATTGCAAACACTAAAAGTCTTGCAGAGTACGTATTGTACTCACACACGCTTGTGTGACTTCTTTTTTTTAGAGATGATTGAGGGGGACCCGACAATCGGGTACTTCTATGCAGCGGGTTTTGGAGACGACGATGACGGTGCATACTAGGGCTTACTGGTTGGTTGCCTGTGGGCGGGCAGAGGCACACTTGCTGGTTTTTGGTGCCTATATTATCTTGTTTCCGCTGTTGAACTCTTTGTTATTTTGTTGTTCTATTTGGCCGGTCGGCCTCTATGTAATCGCTAAGTCTAGACTCTTGTACGACTTATGCTTGGACTGCTGTGAGCTGAACCTGTGATGTATGGATTATGATGTCAATGTTGAATGTGTGTGCTAGCAATTGATCGTGGGACTAGCATGGTACACACATAGGGTTCGGGGTCAAACCCGGGTCTGACACCTGGCCCGGGGGCTGGCAGCACTTCTGGCCCCGGGATTGTGCTCACGGAGCCACAACATCCAGATACGTAATCTTATCCGACCTTAAACATTGCTCAATTTCTATTTTTCCCCTGTTTGTATGGCCATGTGTTTCGTTCTCCTCGGCCCCGGGAGCAAAGCGGAATCTGCCAGTGCCTGGTGACCCCATGGCCGGTCAGGGTCGGCTCTCGAGGGGCTCCCGGCAAGCCAAAAGTTACGGGCTTAGCACTTTGGCCATACCTAACCCACGTGGGGCATTTTTTGTATTCTCTCTCTAGTAGTCTTTCCCAGCGGCCTCGCTGCGCGCTCGGGGGCATGGAGGGCTCCGGGCCTGAAAGACGGCCGCTGGCGGAGTCAGAAGGGGACTGGCGTCTTCCTCGGATTCGTCGGTCATCGGCTCCACGAGGTGCTCGCCGCTGTCAAGGCGCCCTGCCTCCGTTGCAGCGGTCTCAGCCACAGCTTCCCGCGCCTCCTCGCGAACCACCACGGCTTCCTCAACATTTTCACAGCCAGACAGGGAGCGATTACCCGGACAGCATCGCCTTGGCGAGCGCGAGTCCGGGGAAGTCGTCCCGATTCATTCCATATTTCCAGCCCGGGTCTCCAGTTCCTGGGCACGTATCCACCGTATTACAGCTAGGACCCCGCGTCCCCTCGTTTCTTCAAGACGTGCCCCTGTTCCTGTCCGGAGTTGATCCCAGCCGAGCAACAGGGCTAGGGTCCACTGTCGGCGAAACGGGACTGGGGGTCCCACATACCCCGGGGACGCGTGGGTCTTCGGCCACGTCAGCTCCTCCGGGGCCACATTCTGCACCGGCGACGGCCGGCTACAACCTTCTTCCGATCAAGTACCAGGGGCCCGAGGACATCCCCGGTCCCGGGTCTCGCCCCCGTGCCCGGGGCCTCGGCTGTGGTTCCGGGGCGCGCCCCTAGGACACATATCTGGGACTTTCCGAGCCCGGGTCTCGCTCCCGGGCTCGAGGCCCATAGCTCCCTTCCCGGGGCACGCCCCCGGGACACATCACTGGGATTTCCCGGGCCCGGGTCTCACGCCCCGGTCCCGGGACGCTCCAAGGTCAGGCCCTGGGTCTTGCTACCCGGTCCAGGGGCACGTTACAGAGACATCCCTGGTCCCGGGCGCCGCTCCCCGGGCCCGGGACTCACATTTTCCGTCCCCGAGGAGCTCGGCGCCTTGTGTGCGCGGAGGGCTCGATGAGCTCTCTGCCCCGGGCACGAGGTTGACTCGAGCAGACCAACTCTCTAACTACCTGCATTAATGATGAGGCGACGGGGCGTGTCGCCCCTGTCGCCTGCTCTGCCATGCGTGGACATCTCATGATGGCCCCCCGTGGACACACGACCGTGCAGTCAGAGACTTTTGACTTCGGCGGCGACGGCGTGCGCCGTCACATTCTCACGACTTAGCCGCCTGCAGCAGACCAACTCCGGCGTGGGCGTAGTAGGCGGACGTTTGCAACAGGAGAAGTCTCCAGAAAAGCTCTCTCATGTATACTTGGCACTGTGGACTCCCCTTGACCTATAAAAGGAGGATCCATGCCAGCCTCTAAAAAGAAAGCGGGGGACATAGCGAGAGAGGCTTCGGCTTCTGGTTCCGAAGAGGTCTTCTTCTTCTTCGGGTCCGGCTGCTGGTAGAGCGGGCGGAGCTGCTCCAGTTCCTTCCCGAGCTCGCGCTAGCTCCTGCGCCCCTCGGGAACTCCTTGTAACAGCATACCACATTCATCTCCCACATAGAAACACACACAGGAGTAGGGTATTACGCCTCCGCGAGGTCCGAACCTGTCTACCTCCTCCTGTCTCCCTTGCGTGCCATTCTCTCCGATGCCGCAAGCCGTCCTGTGAACAACTCCCCTGGCCAAACTCAAAAGGGGGGTCTCCAAACTCCCCGCGGTTGGAGTTTCCTCCTCCGACAATAGTCTTGCCGAGTAGCATGCTACTCGTATATAGGACTCTTCAGCTTCATGTCAGTCGGAATAAGGGATTTATAGCCCCTCCCGAGTGGCGTCCCACTCGGAAGTTAGACTCCTCAGCATCGTGTTAGCTGGAAAAGATATTTATAGTCTCTCCTGAGTAGTGCACTACTCAGAAGTTAGACTCTTTAGCGTCATGTCGGCTGGAATAATGTTGCTCATGGCAATTGTTGGCCAAGCGTGTAGGCCGAGTACCACTTTTATGAAAATAAATCCATTACGTGGTCAGGTGCACTCGAAAAAGATACCTACATCCCCAATTTTAATGAAGACCAGCTTGTGATCCTTATAAGGATATATCCTCGAGACTTGGTGGATAAAACAGATACCCAAACACATATGTTTAGCAATTAGGCCTTCATGAAGCATACCTGTTTACCTCATCGGTTCCTGTTAGTAGCACTAGCACTGCGATTTTAACACAGCCCGTGAGCAGCCCATTATGAGCGTGCTACTATAGAAACTCATATCTTGGTGGTCCAGTGCCGACTATGTAAGCCCAAGCCCCTTAACCGGCACAGGCTCTATAAAAGATGGGGAGAGAGAAAAAGATTCCTTCATCTTCCCCAAAGCGACCAATCGTTTCATCTTCCGCCTCCGCGCCGAAATTTTGCCTCCCGCTTTGCTAGGGTTCACGGTTGCTTGCTGTTCCCCACTAGAACTCGGGCGATTCCGATCCTTCTCATCAATTCCAAGCCCCCAATCGCATTTCCCCCAAACTTCTCCGCCCCAATCATGCCAAGGGCCTCGAATCCTGCGGGTGTGTCAAAGAATGCCTGGCCGACTTCGGATTGTGGCTCGGTGAAGCTGAAGCTCCTGGAGAGTCAATTGAAGCTGCAAGGCCAAGGCGTTATCCGCTGGCGTCCGGCCAAGGGTGAGTCAGTTCCAAATCCCCAATCTGGCGAAATTGTCGTCTTTGCCTCTTTTTTCGACCGGGGTTTTTTTCTCCCCTCTTCCGTGTTTTTCCGCCATCTCCTTGACTTCTATGGGTTGGAGTTGGTGAATCTGAACCCCAACTCAATCCTTCAAATCTCGATATTTGTGACTCTTTGCGAGTTCTTCTTTGGTGTGGAACCCCACTTCAACTTCTTCAGACATTTGTTCCATGTTAAGCCCCAGCCCTCCAAGAATAATGTTTAGGTGATTGGGGGGGCTGGTCTTCAGTTGAGGAGCGAGAGGAAGAAAGAATACATCGATCTTCCCCTGAAATCCTCCTTGAAAGGTTGGCATAAGGAGTGGTTCTATTGTTCTAATCTGGAACCCTCCCTACCTCCGTTCACTGGCTCTCCACCAGCGGTCTCATCCAATTGGTCTTCAAATCCAACCTTGGAAGAGATGGGCCAGGTGCATTAGTTGCTGGAGAAATTGGCGAAATTCAAGCGAGCTGGCTTAACCGGGCCCTGGGTGGCCAGGCGTTTTCTGAACCGGCACATGCAGCCGTTGAAGCTGAGGGGTGCATTCGGCTGGGACTACCAAGGGAAGCATGACCCGGACCGAGAAAGCCACAAGTCGGCTGACCAGCAGAAGGTAACTGAAAGTTTGTTCGGTTATTTCTCCAGTGGGGTAATCAAGACCGAGGACGCAAAAAGCACCCTCACAGCTTATGACCACAATTGGCCCCGCCCTGAGGTAACTTTCGTCCTTCTTCTATGATGAATACCTATGAACATGTGCTTGCAATTGCCCAGCATTGTGTAATCTATGTTGTTGAACTATCTGTAGTGGTGCAAGGAATTTGATGATGACTCCCGCCCATTGTCAGCCACCAAGTCAAAGAAGAAGAGGCTGAGAAGCCCTCCCATTGCCCAACCCGACTCCAAGAGAGCGGGGAAAAGGCCTGTTATAGACTAGGGCAAGAAAGCTGTGACACCGAGTGCCACGGCTGGGAGTTTGAGAATAAAGGACACCGCCGTCGCAGCACCCAGGGCGCCAAGCCCCAGGCCGGGGCCAGTGTGGCCAAGCTCAACTTCGTCGAGCCCAGCAAGAATACCGCCGGGTACGCAGCCAGAGCAAGCGCCATCAAGTACCCGAGTGCCCAAGCCGGCCGCACCGCGAACAGGGCCGACTCGGACGACAATGCCACCACCGATTGCCACGCCGACTGGATCAACAGCCAACCGTATCGCACCACCGGGGCCTGGGTCACCCGGAGGGAAGCTTAAGTTCTCCAAGAGGTAGGTTGCTCTGGATCTTCTGAAAATCTTGTCTGCTGTGGTAGCATTTTAATGCTTGACTCGTTTTGCAGGAAGCGGGTCGACATTAATCTCAAAGAAGCTACGCCAACTGCCCCTGCCATCGGCCCTGCTCCAGCTGATCCAGAGCCGGCAAGCACACCCGCTGAGCTGGCGGTGGCCCTAGTTGCAAAGATTGAGACCACCCCAACTGTGGGGTTGCCAACCCCGGCCGACCAAGGGGCGATTCCCGAAACTGCTGCTTCAGCCCCCGAGCCGACGCTCATAGTCGAAGTCATTGCCGCAGCTCCTGAGCCAGCGCCTGATGTCGAAGCCGCCGCTGCAGCTCCTGAACCAGCCCCTGAGGCCTCAGGGGCGGCTGAGTTGGGGGCCAGGAGTCCGTCTCCCTCCTAGTCGTCATCGTCGTCACTGTCCCTTCCTTCAGACATACCCGACCTCCCCAGGATCGAGGCCCCTCCGCGTAGATTCCTGAGGACATTCCAGTGGACGGCGCCCGACGGGACTGCACAGACTTACAAGGTCGATGATGCGGCAGCGGGAAGGGAACGTGAAGCCCTGCTTCGTGCCACACTCGCTGCGTCTGAGGGGATTCGGGTATGGTTTTCGTCGTATTGGAATTTTGGTAATATCTCTTGATGCTTGATTTTGCGTTGACTTGTTACTCCCCGAGCAAAAAGTTGTTGATTGCTCGGAGAGAATGCATGAGGTGCTGAACCGAATCGCCCCCCAACTCCAAGAATTAGACCAGCTCCAGGCCTTGAAGGCTGAAGTGGAGGGGCGCAGCCAGGCGAGGGAATCTTGGCTGAGGGAGGGCGTCACCAAGCTCAGGACTGAGAATTGGGACCAAGCCCAGAAGATAAGAGGTGAGCCTCCAGAGCACTTCTTCCTGACCAAATCCCTAATATATTTCTCCAGCTGTGTTATCTCCCGACTGCCCGGTTATGTCTTGATTGCCACACCGAGTTCTTGACTTATCTATCGTGCAGCCCTCGAAGCCGAGTTAAAGAGCCAAATAGAGGAAGAGGAACAGCTGAAGGAGGCCAAAAGAGCCAAGGCCGAACTCAAAAAGGGCAAGGTTGACCTGACAAAGGCCAAGACCGAGCTCGAGCAAGAGAAGGCCGAGTTGATAAAGGCCAATACCAAGCTCGAGAAAGAAAAGGTTGAACTGGAGAAGGTCATAGCCAAGTGGGAGGCCGACTACAAAAGTAAGTCTCCGCCCTGACAATAACTTAGCCAATCCATTAGTTACTCCATCTGTAGCTTTTCTTAACAAGTTTTCTTGTTGGTGAACCCGGGTAGCCGCTAGAGCCAATTCCCAGATCTAGTTTCAAGCTTTCGCAGAGGAGATCAGGGTGGTCAAGGAGTCACGAGAAACTCTTGGCGAGTCCATGAAAGGGCTCCTTGACCTGATAGATCCTCATCCTGTGGGAACCAGCTCCAGCACAATCTTCCAACTTGAGGAGCGCCTTAAGGATGCACCGAGTGCCTTAAAGAGGTACTCGGGTGAGCATGTTATTGCCGGCGTGGCCCAGACCCTAGCAATGACCAAGTCCATCTACCCAAGGGCAGATGTTGAAGCCATCGGGGAGGGGTTTGCCGAGGAGACGACTCTTGAGGAGGCGCTGGAGCTGATTGCCCGGGCGAGGCCGACTACGGAGATTATCACCCGAGATCTGGGTCTGTAAAAAAAATAGTATATCATGCAGTCAGTGTATTGTGGACTTTTGTAAGGTCATGTGTAAATATATGTGCAGTGCCACCAAGCTTTAGACTATTACTCAGTTGTCCTTAGCTTTACTCGACCCTTTAGCCTACTCCGAGTTAATCGATAGGAACTTAATAAAAACGTTCACGGTAAAAAGCTGTACTCGGGCAGACATAGGAAAGTCAAAGTAAAACTTCGTAACTTAAGTAAGATAGGCTCGTATATTATTGACAAAGCACCTATAATACATGCAGCCCCCGACTCACTACTCGGTTGAAACAAGCAGCGTAGTGAGTCAGAGAAAAACTGTACACATGAAATTTGTAAAACTCAGGTATAGAAAGGACATAGCTGTTCTATATTCCATAAGTTGCTGATGAGGGCACCGTCTTCAGTCTTCAGTCGGTAGGCGCCTGGCTGCATAACCTCGGCTATAATGAACGGCCCTTCCCATATTGGGGATAGTTTGTGCCTGTCTTTGGTGGTTTGTATTTTTCTCAAGACGAGATCTCCGACCAAAAAGGCGCGGCCACGGACATTGCTATTGTTATAGCGACGCAGGCTCTGAAGATACCGTGCCGACTAGATTGTTGCGATATCCCTTGCTTCTTCCAACTGATCTAGCTCCACCAATCGGGTATTGTTTGAGATTTCTTCTAAGTATGCCCGAACTCGCGGAGAGCCAAACTCTAACTCGGTTGGTAGCACAGCCTCGGCACCATAGACCAGAAAGAAAGGGGACTATCCTGTTGCCCAACTAACCATGGTTCTAAGGGACCAAAGGACAGACGGGAGCTCTTGGACCCACCGGCCTGCGTATGGTTGTAGTCGGTCAAATATCCTGGCCTTGATACCTTGTAAGACCATACCATTGGCTCGTTCAACCTGCCCATTGCTCCGCGGGTGTGCCACTGAGGCATAACAGATCTTGATGCCGAATTTTTCGCAGAAATCTTGAAAAACGTCGCCTGTGAACTGAGTGCCGTTGTCGGTGATGATGCAGTTAGGGACCTCAAATCGATATAGTATACTCATAATGAAGTCCTTTGCTCGTGCCGCTGTTATGGTTGCAACGGGTTTGGCCTCAATCCACTTGGTGAATTTATCCACTGCGACGAACAAGTGTGTGAACCCTCCTGGCACTTTCTTGAAAGGCCCGACCATGTCAAGCCCTCATACTACAAAGGGCTAAGAGAGTGGGATTGTTTGGAGTTCTTGGGCTGGGAGATTGGTTTGTCTTGCGTAGAACTGGCAACCCTCGCACTTTCGAACAATGTCCTTGGCATCTATTACTGCTGTTGGCCAGAAAAATCCCTGCCGGTAAGCCTTTCCGACTAACGTCCGGGATGCGGCGTGGTTGCCACATATGCCCGAGTGGATCGACTGCAGGATCTGCTTGCCCTCCTCGGTGGTGACACAGCGTATGAGGACACCGGATGCACTTCTTCGGTACAGATCTTCTTCGACTAGCATGAAACTCTTGCTTCGACATTTGACTTGCTTGGCCTGACTGCGATCATCTGGGAGTTCAGCGTCCAGGAGAAATTTGAGAACAGGAGTCCGCCAGTCTTGACATATGTGCAGCACCTCGTCTATAGCCGGGGTAGGTTTGCCTCCCGACTGCTCTAGTACTGGTTTCTTCTTCACTGATGGCTCCATGAGTTGCTCGACGAAGATCCCTGTCGGGACCGCTTCTCGCTTGGATCCCATATTTGCCAATTCATCTGTGGCATCGTTGTATTGTCGAAGGACGTGTGTTATCTCCAGCCCGTCGAACTTGTTTTCCAACTTGCGAACCTCCTGACAATATGCCGCCATGGTGTCGTCGAGACATGTCCAATCCTTCATGACTTGGTTGACCACGAGTTGAGAATCCCCGCGCACAACCAGTCGACGTATGCCGAGTGATATAGCAATGTGGAGTCCGTGGATAAGTGCCTCGTACTCGGCGACGTTGTGGGCAGCCGGGAAGTGGATCTGTAAAACGTACTTGAGTTTTTCGCCGGTGGGCGACGTCAGTACGACGCCAGCCCCGGCACCACCAATCTGTAGGGAACTGTCGAAGTACATTGTCTAGTACTCTAGCTTTGCTGTTGATGTAGGCAGTTGAACTTCTGTCCACTCGGCCACGAAGTCGGCTAGAGCTTGTGATTTGATTGCTGTATGTGGCTGAAAGGTGATATCAAACGCCATCAACTCGAGCACCCATTTAGCGATTCGGCCGGTGGCCTCGCAGTTGTGAAGGACGTCCCTGAGTGGAAACGATGTGACCACCGTGACTTGATGTGCTTGGAAATAGTGCACCAGCTTCCGGACTGTGATGAGTAGGCCATATAGCAACTTCTGGACCTGCGGATATCTCGTCTTCAAGTCGGCAAGGACTTCGCTGACAAAGTAGACTAGCCATTGAACTTTTTGGATGTGACCCTGTTCGGATCGCTCAACCACCAATACTGTGCTGACTACCTGAGTAGTTGCCGCCAGATATAGCATCAGCAGTTCTTGGGGCATGGGTGACGCCAACACGGGGGGTGATGTGAGAAATGCTTTGAAGTCTTCGAAGGCTTGCTCTTTAGGTGTCCACTGGAAATTGTCTGCTTTCTTCAATAGCTTGAAAAAGGGCATGCCTCGTTCGCCCAGTCGGGAAATAAACCGACTGAGTGCCCCCTTGCAGCCTGTCAGCTTTTGGACGTCCTTCTGGTTAGTTGGGGGAGCCATGTTGATGATTGCGTTGACTTTCTCCGGGTTGGGCTCGATGCCGCGGTGTGAGACGATGAAGCCAAGTAACTTGCCAGATGGCACACCGAAGGTGCACTTTTCCGAGTTCAACTTCATCTTGAATCTTCGAAGATTTTGGAAGGTTTCTTCCAGGTCAGCGATGAGGTCTTCTTTGGACTTCGTCTTGATGACCACATTGTCAACGTAGGCTTCCATGTTGCGCCCGATCTGAGTGTGTAGACACCACTGAATTGCCCATTGATACATTGCTCCAGCGTTTTTCAAACCGAACGGCATAGTGATGTAGCAGTACGCTCCAAACGGCATGATAAAAGACGTCTTTAGGCAGTCTTCCTCCTTCAAGCTGATTTGGTGGTATCCTGAGTAGTAGTCGAGAAAACTGAGAAGGTCGCACCCTGCAGTTGAATCTACCACCTGGTCTATTCTAGGTAAACCAAACAGATCCTTGGGGCACGCCTTGTTGAGATCGGTGTAGTCGATGCACATGTGCCATTTACCGTTTTTCTTCCGGACCAGAACTGGGTTTGCCAGGCAATCCGGGTGATAGACCTCTTTGATGAACCTGGCTATGAGAAGCTTGGTTATCTCCTCCTGAATAGCATCTTTACAGTCTTGAGCGAAGCGCCGTAGCCATTGTTTAACTGGCTTGGCATCTGTCTTCACGTTGAGGGCGTGCTCGATCACCTCCCTTGGTACGCCCGGCATGTTGAACGGTTTCCAGGCGAAGATATCCTTGTTAGCTTGGAGGAAGGTGACGAGCGTGTCTTCCTATTTGGGGTCGAGCCTGGTCCCGACTAGAGCAGTCTTGGAGGGGTCGGAAGGGTCCAAGGGGAACTTCTTTGTGTCCGAGTCTGCTGAAATTCCCGACTTTGCTGCTTTTTTGGCCAGAACTGGGTCTTCCTCGACTTCTGTTGTGATGACCTGCCGAATGCTGATGCGCCCTACTGCCGCCTCCTGTGATTGAGCCAATTTGCAACTCTCCTTGTCGCAGGTGAAGGCTTGCTTGACTTCGCTGCGAAGGGAGAGGACTCCTGCTGGCCCTGGCACCTTGAGCACCATGTATGTATAGTGCGGTATCACCATAAACTTGGTGAGCACCGGTCGTCCGAGTATCGCGTGGTACGCAGTCTCGAAGTCGGTGACCTCGAAGCAGATGTTCTCCGTGGGGAAGTTATCCCGCGTGCCGAAGGTGACTGGCAAGGTGATCTGCCCGAGTGGTGTTGAAGACAGGCTGGGGATTATCCCGTGGAAGGGCACCGTACTTTGCCGCAGATCTGAACGAGGAATCTTTATCTCATCCAGGGTCTTGGCAAAGAGGATGTTGAGCGCGCTGCCTCCGTCTATGAGCACCTTCTTCAACTTGATGTTCTTGATGACCGGGTCCAGGACGAGTGGATAGCGTCCTGGGTGCGAAACCTAATCTGGATGATCGGCGCAGGTGAACGTGATGGATGTCTCTGACCAGTGCAGATTTTGGGGGTGTCTGCTGTAGAGATTGCGTTGATGTCACGTGTTGTTAGCTTCTGCTTGCCCTTAGACTCATACGTAGACGGCCCTCCGAAGATTTGGTTTAACTCGGCCTGGGGATCTTGAAAATCGTCGGCCGGGTCCTGATCTGGCTTGTCTTTGCTCTTGTCGGTGCCAGACGTTGAAGCCTGCTCGGAAGCAAACTTCTTGAGCATGAAACAGTCTTTGGCCGCGTGCTTGTCCTTGGGGTCGAAGGGGCATGGCCCGTTCATGACCTTCTGGTAGTCATTGTTCTGTTGGGGCCGCGACTTAGTCCGCTCCATGTTGGCCACCTCGTTATCCGACTTCCGCTTGCGGTTACCAGACTTGTTCTGTGATGGCTCGTTGTCGGCTTTCGCCTTCTGGTCCTTCTACCAGGATTCCTTCCTCTCGTCGAGGGCCTCGGCGACTGCTTCGGCCGAGTCGGCGTATTTGTTCACCATGTCAAAGAGAGCCCGGACGGATGATGGTGGCTTCCGAGTGAACTTTGCGATGAATGGGGCGTCCTTTACTCCCTTATGGAAGGCGGCGATGACGGCCTTGTCCTTAATCATTGGTATCTTGTTGCGTTTCTCAGAGAACCTCTTGATAAAGTCATGTAGAGACTCATTCTTCTTTTGGTGGAGCTGATATAGATCATGTTCTGAAGATGGCCTCTCGTAGGTCCCTTGGAAGTTAGCGATAAACCGCTCCCTGAGTTCTCCCCAGGAATCGATCGACCGCCTCGGGAGCCCTGTTAGCCATGTCCTCGTCGAGTTGGCTAGTGCGACTGGGAGGTAGTTAGCCATGGCTTTGTGGTCACCTCCGGCAGCTCGGATTGCCAGGGTGTATACGGTGAGCCAAGACTCGGGGTTGGTTTTGCCGTCGTATTTCTCGATCCCCGTAGGCTTGAAGCCCAACGGCCAATCGACATCCTGGAGCTCGTGAGTGAAAGCTGGAACGCCTTCATCTTCGTGAGATCTCCGACTCCTGTTACGGCGGTTATACCACTCGTGGTTTAGGCCGAAGCGTTCGTAGTCGTCCTCCTGTCGGCGACGCTCGTCTTCTTCGCGTTCATGGCGCCGAGCATTGATGGTGTGGCGGAGATCACGTTGTAGCCAGACTTGGAGATCTTGGTTAGGCCGGTGATCATACTGGTGGCGCCGCGGGTTGTCGTTGTTGGTGTCGCCGAGTGACGTTTGGTGCAACTCCTTGTGTTGCCGACTTGAGCCGGCTGACCGGTGTCAAGCTGATGTAGATGAGCCTGCTGCCGGAGAACCCGACCGGTTGGTCGGTACAAGCGTATCTCCCGACTGCTGTTGCTGCTGGCAGGCCGCAGCTGTAATCATCGCCTTGATCTTGGCAATAGTCGGGGTGGCCTGATGATCAGGCCCGAGCTGGAGCGTGTCCAGTAGGGTTGCGGCGGCCACGACGTTCTGTTGTGGCATGACGAAGACGTCGTGGTCGCCAACTTTGGTCTGGAGAATCTGTTGCTGGGCGGCTCGCCCAGCCTTGCGTAGCCCATCGTTGCGAGCCTCGCGGTCAGCTTCCTCCTGTTGTTGTAGTCGGCGTGCCTCCTCCTACTGGTCCTCTTGTAGTCGGCGCACCTCAGGTGGTGGTGTTGAAGCCATGAAAATCTCACGGGGCAGGAGAAAACTCGCCAGACTGGATCCAAACTAGTGTTCGAACCATTGTCCGACTTAGAGTCAGAATCCGAGTAGTTTATCGGAGTAAGAACGACTCCGACCTCCCTAGATCCAATCTAAAATGGCGCTTGGCCGTGTCCAAACGGAATCGTAGGAGATCGGGTGTGCTGCGTAAGGTGTAGATCTACGGCGTCGCTGAATCCGTGTGGGAGATTGATGATATCTCCCCTTCCTAGCCTAGCTCGGGTTGGCTCAAGGCCTAGCGCGAGCCGGACGCCGGAGGAGAGAGCTGTCCCGTGGCTCGACGAAGCATAGAATTGCCGCATCAGATTGATGATAGTTGGTGCAGCGTCTTGTGAGCCGACTGGTTCCTTGGCTGGTTGGATTGGATCAACCTTGGCCAAGGTGAGATTGCCGATCTGGTCGGCGATGAAGTCGAGGCTTCCAAAAGTTATTGTGTCTCCAGGGGAGAACTTGCCAACATCGACTCTGGTTGCTAGATCCATCGAGCTTGTAGATGTGAAACTCGCCAGAGCCCCTACCTGGCGCGCCAACTGTCGATGTTTTACACCGGCGATGGGAAACTCGGTGGATTGCAAAGAAACACAAAGAGATTTTATACTGATTCAGGCCCTCGATGTGAGGTAATACCCTACGTCCAGTTGTGGTGATATTCCCTTGAGGATGCGTGTCGCTTCTATGAGCTTATGTGTTGTTCTGATGAACTCGTGCCCTCAGGGGGCGCCCTGCCTCGCGTTATATACTGAGGGACAGGTATACAAGGTAGGAATCCCAACCGGATACGGTCAAGGGATTTCCTTCTTAGAGATACATCTTACCCGGCTAAGATTGTATATTCCTTTTTGTACAAGGCATAATCTACCGGGTGCTACTATATCTCTAACTACAAGACTTGGCCCATCCTCTATCCGAATGGCCCATATGCCTGTGATGAGGTACCCGAGGCCCATGGCCTCCACACTTGGACTTCACAGAAAGTTTATCAAGTCTATTTTCAAATGGATCTGGTCTCAAGTCCATATCTATTCAGAGTCGGACACAATCATCGATTTATTACAGAGACCTATTCTGTCCATAGTGTTGCATCACCCTATTTTGGCCCGATGGGCCGTGTATCAAGTTGGGTCCACTAAGGACGCATCCTAGGGTTGGATCACGACCCCAATACCATTGTGTCATCCTCCCATGTATAAATAGGTCTTAGAGCCACCATGAACAGATTGGGTTTTGTTTGATCAGATTTAGCCATTGCTACTTCGCCTTGCAGCGCGCGTGTCGACTAGATCGCCCATCTGTTTGTTTTCGGAACCCCACCAACTTATGTATTCAGATTGAAACTCTCATATTCATCTCACAATTCAGTGCTTGTTCTACCTATTTGTGGGTGCCATGGGCCCCGGGTACCTCATGACAAGTATATGGGCCACTCGGATAGAGGATGGGCCTAGCCTTGTAATTAGAGATATAGCTAGATTCGGCAGACTTCGCCTTGTATAGAAAGGAATATACAGTCCTAGTCGGGTGCGTTATATCTCTAAGGGGAGATCTCCTAGTCGTAATCCGATAGGGACTCCTATCTTTTAACCCTGTCCCCCAGTATATAAGGGGAGGCAGGGCGCCCCATGAGGGCAGGTGCACACAAGTTCATCAGAACCACCACCGTATATCCTCAAAGGAATACATATAAACTGGACGTAGGGTATTACCTCACATTGAGGGCCTGAACCAGTATAAAATCTCTCTGTGTTCCTTTGCAATCCACCGAGTTTACATCCGCCGACTAGCCCCATATATTTATTGCCGGTGTAAAACATCGACAGTTGGCGCGCCAGGTAGGGGCTTCGGCGCGATCTACATCTACAAGCTCGATGGATCCAGCAACCAGAGTCGACGGCGGCAAATTCTCTCCCAGAGATACAATCGCATTCGGAAGCCTCGACCTCGTCGCCGACCAGATTGGCAATCTCACCTTGGCCGACTCGGACTCGATCCGATCTGCCGGGGAACCAGCCGACTCCACGCCAGTCGGCCTACACGATGCTGCGGCGATCTTTCACGACATGTTGCGGCGATCTCCCATACGCCCAAGTCCAGGGACAACTCTTTCTTTCGATGTTCGACTCGGACTCGGTTTTGAGCCGGCCGAGATCGGGCCAAAAAAGGAAGAGATCGTCAATTTCCCGTTCGGACTCGGCGACGCCGCGGATATCTACAATCTACATCCAACGCGGCAAACCCGATCCTCTGGAGTTCGACTCGGATACGGCCCAGAGCCGCTCGAGATCGGACCTAGGGAGGTTGGAGTTATAATCAACCCCATCAACTACTCCGACTACGACTCTCAGTCGGACTACGACTCTCAGTCGGATTCCGACCCCAAGTCGGACAACAATTTGGCAAGCTCCTCCCCGCCACGAGAAATCTTCATGGCATCCAAAGGCTCTACTCCTGCTCAGGAATCACGCCGACTATGCGAGCAGCAAGAGGAGGAGGCCTGCCGACTGCGAGAACAACAGGAGGAAGAAGCAAGACGCCTGCACACCCGCAACGACGGCCTACGCAGGGCTGGGCGAACCGCTCAGCAACAAACCCTCCAAACAAAAGTCGGCGACCACGACGTCTTCGTCACGCCACAACAGAACATCGTGGCCGCCGCAACCCTACTGGACACGGTCCAACTTGGGCCTGATCACCAGGCCACCCCGACGATCGCAAGGATAAAAGCCCTGCTTACCGCTGCTGCATATCAGCAGCACCAACAGTCGGGTGATACCCTCATACCGACCAACCGGTCGACATTCCCAACGGCAGTCTCATCTACCTCAAAGCGACGCCGAGCGGCTGGCTCCAGTCAGCTGCATACGGAGGCACGTCCGGCGTCACTCGGCAGCCCCAACGACAACCGGCAACGTCAAAGCAACCGTCGGGATGATCAGGACCTTCGAGGCCGACAACAATGTGATCTTCGGCAGGACATCAACGCTCGACACCGCGAACGAGAAGATGATGAGCAACGCCAACCGGAAGACGAGAACGAGCATTTCGGCCTCCACCACGAGCGGTTTCGCCGCCGTAGTCGGGGTCGGAGTCCTCATGAAGATGAAGGAGTACCGGCCTTCACCCAGGAGCTACAACAGGCCGACTGGCCATCGGGTTTCAAGCCTACAGGAGTCGAAAAATACAACGGCAAGACCAATCCCGAGTCTTGGCTCACGGTCTATACTACGGCAATCCGAGCAGCTGGAGGAGATCACAAAGTCATGGCTAACTACCTCCCGGTCGCTTTAGCCGACTCAGCGAGGACATGGCTAACAGGACTTCCCAAGCAATCAATCAGCTCCTGGGGAGAACTCTGAGAATGCTTCATCGCCAACTTCCAGGGGACATACGAGAGGCCATCTTCCGAGTACGACTTATATCAGTTGCATCAAAGGAAGAACGAGTCTCTTCGTGACTTTATTAAGAGGTTTTCTGAGAAGAAGAACTCAATCCCTAACGTCAAGGATGAGGTCGTCACCGCCGCCTTTCGAAAAGGAGTCAAAGACACCTCGTTCATCGACAAATTCACACGGAAGCCTCCCAACTCTGTCAAGGCTTTATTCGACATGGCGAACAAATACGCCGACTCAGCCCATGCTGTTGCTGAGGCCCTTGAAGATAAAAAGGCATCCTGACAGAAGAAGCGGGAGGGCACCAACGACGCGGTCCCTACTAAAGCCGGGAATCGCAAACGCAAGTCAGACGGCTTCATTGTGGCAGTCGGCCACAATCGTCTTCGACTTTCAACAACTGAAGATTATCAGAACAACAAGTGACATGCTCGGGGGCTCACAAGCTCAAACGCAAGGATGGCATCCCCACTCCGAAATACCGAACAGCTAAGTCGCTTCCTGATAAATATTTCTTCACTCGGCCTTGCCAATGCCGCTTACACCTAATAGGTGCACAAGCTGCACTCTTCTCTGTTTTTGCTCTTAAATGATTGCAAAAGTACTCAAGTAGCATAAATCCTAATCCGTGAAACTTTGCTCCATGAAAGACGAACTCAAGTCACCCAAAACGCGTGTCTGGGAGAGAGCCATGAGCCAACTCCCGACGCTAGGGGGCTATGATTAGTCGGGCAGAGTGTTTAAACGTAAGGGGTCAACTACTCGGGGAAATTAATATCAAAAAGAGGAAAAACTCGTATTTACATATATTGTAAAATACATTTTATTCGGGTGATTATTTCCATCATCAGATGCTACTCATCCGATATCTCTATATTGCAGGCCCAGCTCCGGATACGCGTGACAGGAACTTAGGGCTGCGAGCCTATCTCCTATGCTCAGGGGCTGGACAAGTCTGCCAAAATACACTCGGGATGCTCTATGAGGGCTACTTACCGAGTACTTGCGCCAGTCGGGACGTCATCTTCCCCGGCTACGCTCCATGAGAGCTGACAACCGACTTCCGGCACTAGTCGGGGGTCGTATATCACTCGGCTGGGTGAGGTACGCCCCATGAGGGTCGCTAGCCGAATCCTATGCTAATGCAAGGTTGGGGTACCTCGCTTGGCTATAACTCTGTTGGGTAGGGTATGCCCTATGAGGGTCGCTAGCCGGATCCTATGCTAATGCAAGGTTCGGGTACCCTGCTCGGCTCTTCGGAAGTCAGAGAAGACTTACATCGTCAAAGTGCATCCGGAGTTCTCATGCACTGCGTCACACCTGAGGAGGGCAAGCAGATCCTGCGTTATACCCACTTAGGCTTATGTGGCAACCAGTTTGCATCCAGAACGTAAGTCGGAAAGGCTTGCAAATAAGGATTTCTCTGGCTGATTGTGGTTACCAACACCAAAAAACTCATCCTGACATGCGATGGATGATACTTCTATAGAGCTATGCTGGATAGGTCGGCTCAGGCCGGCTTATTTGGTAGCAGCCACCAAGATATGAGTTCCTACAGTAGCATGCTTCATGTGGGCCGCCCGCAGGCTGAGTTGAAATTATAGCGCTGGTGCTACCAACAGGAGCCGATGAGGTAAACAGATATGCTTCATGAGAGCCTTATTGCTAAACATATATGTTTGGGTATCTGTTTTATCCACCAGGTCTCGAGGATATATCCTTACAAGGATCACAAGCTGGTCTTCATTAAAATTGGGGATGTAGGTATCTTTCTCGGGTACACCTGACCACGCCGTGGATTTATTTTCATAAAGTGGTACTCAGCCTACATGCGTGGCCATCAGTTGCCATGAGCATCATTATTCCCACTGACATGATGTGGAAGAGTCTAACTTTCGAGTAGTGCACTACTCGGGAGAGACTATAAATTTCTCATTCCCGCTGACATGATGCGGAGGAGTCTAACTTTCGAGTAGTATACTACTCGGGAAAGACTATAAACATTCTTCCAGCTGACGAGCTGAAGAGTCTAACTTCCGAATGGGACGCCACTCGGGAAAGACTATAAACACCTTTTCCAGCTGACATGAAGCTGACGAGTCTAATTTTCGAGTAGTATACTACTTGGGAAAGACTATAAATAATCATCCCGGCTGACATGATGCCGACGAGTCTAATTTTCGAGTAGTATACTACTCAGGAAAGACTATAAACACCCCCTTTCCAGCTGACATGACGCTAAAGAGTCCCATATACGAGTAGCATCCTACTCGGCAAGACTATAAACACACATTCCGACTGACATGAAGTCGAAGAGTCCTACATACGAGTAGTTCCCTGCTCGGCAAGACTATAAATCATATTCCGGTTGACATGATACCGAAGAGTCTCATATACCAGTAGTATACTACTCGGGAAAGACTTCCAGGTTAAAGATCTTTGACTTTATGTTTAATTGTCTTCACAATTAAGCACAAAGTCGGGGGCTACACCAAATAGGTGCGCCTATTCGGCGCACACTATTCCTACATCTACATGGAGCCCTTCATAGCCTCGCTGCTAGCTGACATGAAGCAGGACTCGGGAGAAGCAGCACTCAAACAAAGAGTACTCGGGAGCAATGCACTCGGGAAGACTTCACCGTGGAGGATGAGCACTCGGCATCAGCTGTGACTCAACTATGAAGGTCTCGGGGGCTACTGTGGGTGCCATGGGCCCCGGGTACCTCATGACAAGTATATGGGCCACTCGGATAGAGGATGGGCCTAGCCTTGTAATTAGAGATATAGCTAGATTCGGCAGACTTCGCCTTGTATAGAAAGGAATATACAGTCCTAGTCGGGTGCGTTATATCTCTAAGGGGAGATCTCCTAGTCGTAATCCGATATTGACTCCTATCTTTTAACCCTGTCCCCCAGTATATAAGGGGAGGCAGGGCGCCCCATGAGGGCAGGTGCACACAAGTTCATCAGAACCACCACCGTATATCCTCAAAGGAATACATATAAACTGGACGTAGGGTATTACCTCACATTGAGGGCCTGAACCAATATAAAATCTCTCTGTGTTCCTTTGCAATCCACCGAGTTTACATCCGCCGACTAGCCCCATATATTTATTGCCGGTGTAAAACATCGACACTGTTCTTGCTTGTTTTTCAATTGCTTGCAAGACGAATGCCCTCGTGGCCGGGTTGATCGTGTTCCACAAGATCGCGAGCAACCTTTGGAGTTGGTGTATCGGTTGCTAACATGCAGTGTCCCTAGACGGTTGTAGTCGGGCTGTGAACATCACCTCCATCCAACAATCGAGTTATCTATCTTCGCCAAAAGATCGCGACCAAACCTCTCATCAGCAGTCAACTCATTAGCTTCAGCTAACGTGTCCTCTCCTTCTTCTCCCTCTCTCAGCCTACAGAGCAATCTAGACAAGCTCCACACCAGAAAACTTTGACTATTTTGCCACAGACCACGCCAGCGATCTCTCCTCCTCTCCCTCTTCACGTTCCCACTGAGAAAACCGAATGGAACACCTTGTAATCGCTGAAGACCGAGCCTTCTTCTCCATCGCTGGCACTGTTTGATCAAACCCGAGCCACCTCCGGTGAGCACCACCCTCTCTCGACTGCAAGAACATGATCACTACCTCCTAATCATTCCATTTTCGTGCCACATTGCCCTAGGTTCACCAGTTGAAATCGCCATGGCACCGTCGTCCTCATCCTCTATTCCACAGAGCTACCGCCGCAACGACCCCGCTATTCCGACCACCGTAGACCATCCCTAGCCAAGCCGCCGCACCGCCGAGCCTGCATCTCCACTAGCTGCAAAATATCCCAAGAACCCCGACCAGAGGTAGAGCCAGCACATAGATCGGCATCGTCGATCACATCTCCTTTGGTGAGTCCCACTCCGATTTCTTGCATGCCTGGCATCTTACGGACCTCTCTAACGTTGTAGACACCTCGCCCACAAATCAACCGAAGCAAGTCTCCAATGTGGAGCCAGGGGATTTCGTCGCTACTAAGCCATCATCGATGCCATCGTCGCCAACCAAGCCCTTCCATGCCTTGCGCGCACTTGGGTGAAATTCCTGGAAGCCCCTAAGACCGCAAGCATGCAAAATAATGACTTGGTCGGGCCCCTAACTCCATTTGTGTAACACCCCCGCCCTAGCACCACCTACAGTGACACTAGAGAGGAAGCGCCACATGAGATTGGTGTGAACCAACTCCCATAGAACCGCATTGCCGGTACTAGTCCCAGGAAAACTTGCTGGTACCCGCGGTCAATGGAGATGTACCATAGCATCTAATTAAATAAATATATATTATACCTTTATAAGTTGCAACTTCGGGTAAGCCCTAAGTAGCAACCTGCAAACAAAACAGCAGCAGCGGAATGACAGCGCAGCGAGAACCCAATGTACAAGCAATGGCTTGGGATTAGGAGAGAAACCCTAATCTTCACTTCAACTTCAATTATCCTGAAAGAGGGGAGAAAAGGAATAGATTGAGTACTTACATACTCAGCAAGTCATGGGAAAAGTAAGTTATGCAGGCTATCAAAGAAAGGCTAGGGTTTATTTTTCAAACATTTTATTTTGAAATCATTTTCCAAAACTCTAAGTGTGGGTTGATCTAGGCGTAGTTGGAAAGAGGCTCTCGCCTCGATCCTGTCCGTGAATTGCTTTGCAACAACTCAAGCGGACGGTACAGATTTTAATTGATTAAAGTTTTCTGGTTAAATCTACTCCTAGACCGACTGTCGGATCATGACAGCGTCTCAATGGGTTTGTCCTTTGGCAGCTTTTCATATCCTTCTCATTTATTAGTTTATTTTCACTTTCGTCCTTTCCAAGACGTCATCTCATCTCATGTGGCTCCCGAGCCATCCATAATCTCTATCTCAAACATACACTGCTTCCACTCGGGAAGCCTAATCTATGATGCCATTCGACATCCCGGTCCACACAGGCTCGTTTCAGACCAAGTATTGGTCATCCATCAGCCATCCTGGCCGATTCTGGTAACGGTTCCCAATCCCACAAACCACTTTCGCAAACATTTCCAAACAAATCTACGCTGGAGGAATCACTTCACATCGCCCATGACCATGGGCATGGTTGTTCGAATAGTTCAAGACTCTGCAGAGGTGTACGCTTTACCCACACGACGTGAGCTTACTCCCTCACTGGCTAAGCGAGGGAGGTTCAAGACGCTTTAATCAAATACCCCAAACACCTTGACCGAGTACTTGGCAGGCTTCCGTTCCTTGCTCTACTCAAGAACCCGAGATATCCCCAACCACCTTATCTCGGCGTTCCACATCTATTGCCATACGAGGTAACTCTGTTCCAGCTAAATACTTAGCCAGGGGTGTCCCATTCCACCCGTGTGGTCACACTGTACTATGATCAGTGCAATTCTCCAAGAAATCGGTCCTTATATGCGAATAGAAAGTATCCCCACCAGGCGATCACTCTACATTGCAAGTTTTTGCAAACCATATTTTGGTTCACAAAACTTGCCGACACCGAGTGTCGGGTTTTCCAAATATTTATAAACCCAATTTTCTTATGCCGACAAGTAATTGTGGTGGAAGCGGTATCGTCGATACCCATGCTCGAAGAGCATGAATACCGAGGTACCGAGGTGTGGAGCTACCAAGGAATAGGATTATCAAAGCCTACAGGTCTCAAGCAACTACTGGGTAGGTCCATCCATTCATCACGCAAACCGAGGCTAGTCAATTTTACAAGCACACACTACAATGCAATTTCACAAACAAAACATTTTTTTAATTTAGGGGCAATATGGAAGGAGTGACTTGCCTTAGTCTTCGTTTTCAAACTTCGCGAAAATCCAACGTCCGACGACTTCCGGAACGTCAACTACGAGTGAAATGAGAGAAAACACACAAAATCCTAAAAATAAAGTACTATTATTAATAACTAATAGTGCCATAAGGTAGATCTCAATTTTAGAAAAATTTGGAGACTTGAACGGGGTCAATCGGAGTTATGGATTAAAAGATATGGATTTTTAAAGTTTTAAGAATTTTTTGGAAAAGAAAAGGATTATTTGGGAGTTTCACCATGACTTGCCTTATTCTTCTCCTAGAGTTTGTGCTGCCGCCGCCAAACTAGAGAGGGGAATTGGGAATTTCTGTCGTTGATTGTTCTTGCTTTTCCTTTCAGGGAATTGAGGGAGCAATAGATCCACTTTTATGTGGTAGAGTGGATCATCTCTCGCGTGTGGTTTTGCGAATTCATGGTGAAAGGTGTGCTGCAAGGGTAGCACATTGTTCATCCTCTTCGTTGATTACACGGTGTATCCAGATTCTATGTCGAGAAGGTCGGGCGCCCCGTATCATCTTGGTATCAGAGCCTGGCTAGTTCCTTTACAATCCTCATCTTGATACAGAGCACGGTTGTCTCGGTAGGATCTTTACCCTTAGCTACATATTTTGTTTCTGTCCTATACACAAAAACCCTAAAAACATATAGCCTGTAGTTTGTATTTTGTTTCTAGTGTGTTTTATTAAGTTCTAGTCCATTAGACTTGTGTTTTAGTTGTTGATCCTAGTTTTCCTTCGTGTTACCTTTGAGTCTACATAGATTTACCTTGTTCACGTGCTAGGGCTAGCTTTTGGGATGGGAAAGGCTCTTTACGATCCTACAATTGGTATCAGAGCCTAGCTAGTTCAACATCTTTGGCCCGATGGACATTAGGGTGTGAAGGCCTGATGGACCATGGGTGCCTGCAGGGCCCGTATACCCGAGGCACCATCAGTGTACACTGAAGGGGCGGTGAACGGCTAAGGGACACCAATGTGTGAAGTGAGAGATTGTTGAATAGTCTTTATAAGTAGGGGAGCCTCTCACCTAATTGGCTAGCTTTTGGGGTGGGAAAGGCCCTTTACGGTCCTACAATATATAAATGCCCCTTACCTCATTGGCTAGCTTCATGTAGTGCATACTACAACACCTACATCACATTAGGACGATATGGAAGGTAAATTTGATTGTGTTGATTTGTCATTGCAGCAGAACATGGTGAGTAAATTTGAATATATAAATGCTACAATTAATTTTTATATGTCATCTTGTGGTAAATTTATAGTTCCATGTTCACAATTTTATTTACTAAATTTACATGATGTGGAGTTGATTACTCACAAGGAAGTGTTGGCTAGAATACCCAACGATTATTCTTTGATTCATATCATATTTGATAAACCTGTTGAGCTTGATGGAAATATTGAAGGAATTTTAACTTGCTTGAATCCATTTTCCTATGCCTACAATAATGGATATAAGTTTATTGTGGTTCATAATTACGAAGTGCATAACAAATTTTGTGTGCATAGGTTATGCATAAGTTATGCCAAATTTGATGATGTTGCTGTATATATAATTGACTACAAATCTATTGTTCAAAATTTTGAATTTCTTGAAGTGAATAATGAGCATGATCATATTTATTGTTTAAATCAAAATTTATTACATGATATTTCTATTACATGCTCACCAAATCAGAGCAATGCAGGTGAAGCACGAAAGGCTGTGACTATGCTTTCACCAAAGTGCAATACTTTGTTTATCTCCTTTTCTATTTGTGAAATCTTGCAGAAGTCGGGGATGACTTTTCTTTAGAGGAGGGGAAATAATATGTGTAGGTATGATGTGAACAACTAGAAACAAATTGCTATGAACATTGATATGACATACAAGTTCTATGGCTGTTATGCATATTGTATTATGTGTAAACCAGGGAACTTCGAAACTCATGACATATACATATATTTTGCATACATGTTGTTCTCTTTAGCGCAATTTCAGATTACCAAAAGCCGAGGACAGCTTTTCTTGAAGAAAGGGAGGATGATGCGGATATACCAAGTTTTTCGACACTCTCCTATGCATGCGAATCAGAATTAGTTTCTCTCTCAATCTATATGTGGAATACATGAGAATTTGATGATGTATAATATTTGTCACTACACTGTTTTTAGATGTGAGAGAAGTGAACAATTGGCATGCACAAACATATGTGCCAAGCGGGAGGTGAGGGAGGTAGTGGCGCGCATGGAAAAGATCGGTTGTTGTTCTATTCATGAAGTTCATAGTAAATTCTATTTTGAATCGAAGACTTTCAGCATACATGGCTTACATACATGGAAAGTTTGTCAAGTTTACTTTCCAACAGAATAAACAGCACGTGATTCGAAGTTTTCTACACCGAGTTACGTCTATTTGAAGACTCGCTGCACGAGAAGACCGGGTGAGGCGCAGGTAGCAGCATTAATGATGAACGTGGGTTTTGAACGACTTGTTTGGATGGGGTTCTACTATTCAAAGGCCCATTTAGGGTTGGCAAGGACTCCATATACAAGTTCCCCATAGATTCAAGTCTTCCAAAATAAGAAGTTTGAAGATAAGAAGGAAAAGGCCCAAATCGGATTCGGTTTGGCTGTCATAGCAGTCCATACTAAAACGGCCCAAACTCTCTCGTCCATAGTCCGTTTTGGACGAGTGAGTACTCGTTGGAAAGCTAACTTCATGACTCATGTGATGGATAGGGTCCAGGATAACAATTCTTTCTGGTTTCACCGCAAAATCTGAAACAAACCGTCGGCAATCTAGATAGGTTTCCATAATTGTTGTATTTTATTCCTAGTTAGTTACTAACCTATGTAATGGCTATATAAGCCTATGTAAACCTAGGATGGTAGACCACATTTAATCTACATATATTTTTGTAGCAATATTGCTCTTGTTCTTCTCCTAGGGTTTGTAAGGCTGCCGCCAAACTAGAGAGGGGAATTGGGAGTTTCTGCTGTCAATTATTCTTGCTTTTCCTTTCAGGGAATTGAGGGAGCAATAGATCTACTTTTGCGTGGTTGAGTGGATCATCTCTCACGTGCGGTTTTATAAATTTGTAATAAAAGGTGTGCTATAAGGGTAGCATGTTGTCCATCCTCTTCGTTGATTACACAGTGTATCCAGATTCTACGTCGAGAAGGTCGGGCACCCGTATCAGCCATAGTCTCCTCTACCCTTATTCTTTTGGCCGTGACCCAAGCCACACCGCCGTTCACCGCTAGCACCGGTGAATAGAGCCTACAGCCTAGCCAGCTGCGTGCTCCTCTGCTCTATCTCACTGACATGTGGGACCCCGTCATTAGAAACTGATTAGTGGGCGAGCACCGATTTGCAAACAAGTTAAAACATGCTAGATTAATTAATAAGAATGCCACCCTATGACATGTAAATATATAAAAACTCAAGCCCTAATAATGAAATCTCCTTACACACGTGGCTAGGGAGTACGGGTTGATTTCCCAACACTCCAGGGACTCCTTTGCACTTTGCCTCTCACTGACCGATGGACCCAACTAATTTAAAATCTGAGAAATTAGTAGAAAAGGGTTAATATATTATCTGTTCATCTGAAAAAGTGTAAACTTGTAAAATCCATAACTAATTCATTTTAACTCCAAATTGGATGAAACAAAATTTGTTGGAATCACAAAATTATATAATTTATTTCTATAAACTAAAATCTGGAGGGTCTGGCTCTTAACAAATCTCAAAAATGATATAATATATAGAAGTGCATAAATACTTTCAAATTTATAACTAATTCACCTTAACTTCAATTTTTAGTAAATCAAGATTTAATAGAGTCAAAAAGTTTTGCACATTATTGCTGTGAACTGAAAATTTGATGAAATTTATATAAAAGACACATTTATAAGTTAGATAACAAATAAGTTTAAATGTTAGATAACAAATTAGTACTTTAATTAGTATATAGAATGTATGATAGCTTCTAAAATTCATAGGTAAGTCATATTAACTCCAAATAAAATGAATTCAGATTTATTTACTTCATAATATTTTGCTCTCTAATTCTGTAAACAGAGGATTAGATAAAATTTGTGGGCACCCCGGAAGTGCATTATGAAGAGTAACTATTACGGCAACGCGAACTATCTAGATGGATGGGGTCTCGAATAAAACCCAAATAAATGCGGTAACCATCCATCCTCATCGCAGACTTGCCATAATCTTTACCCACTCACAATACAAATCCAAAAATGCCGAGAAGTGTACAAAAGAGATAATCATAAGGATAGCTTGCCAGTCCTCCCCGTCATACGCCCGTCAAACCACTCGATGGTGGCGACCAAACACGATACGTACCCCAGAGGACTCGAACCACAATAGCTATCCCCCAACCATCTCAATTATACACAACTCATACTCATGTTCAGCTAGTCCCCAGGAAAACGACTAGCCTCACACTTTCATCGCAAGCAATTGATAAACATCACAAGTACTCTAAAAATGGATAAACGAGCAGCAGGGTTATAAATATTACATAAAGGGTTCTCACACCCTAATTCATCACAAAGTGACACAAAAGGTTTGCAGCGGAATATAAACACAAAAGACAAGAACCAGTGGTGCCAAACCCATGCACAGGGCAACCGACTGGGGATAGAGCTCAACTCAAACTACTAATTATCCTCGCCACCCTCGGCGGGATAATAGTAGACCACATCAGCTTCGTCGTTGTCCTCACCTGAAAAATAGCAACGTGAGTACGAATGGTACTCCGCAAGACTTACACAATAATAATAGTACAAAGGAAGCATGCTGGTTTCTACATCAAGGAAGAAGGCTATATTGATTTGATTTTGCACAAAGCTGATTTTATTGAGCAAGTAATACTTGAAACTATAAGCATTTTGTGAAATAACTCCATCTGAAATTTCAAGACAGCAAGTATATGGTTCTGAAAATGGAACATAAATGAGCATAAACCCATGCTTTAAGCATCATCCATGGGCAACCCTTGCCCAAACAATTGTGCTGCACTAGCACACCATTATTCATGATTAAAGCCAAGTCATATTTAACATTTAAAAATTCCTTATATAAACCCATCCATCCATGACTATCCTAAGTCACGGTATAACCACATAACCCAAGTTGGATGCTAACATGACTGAGGAACACATCAAGCGGTCGTCCGTAACCGTGGACACGGCTATTCGAATAGTTCTTACTCTGATCAGAGGTGTACATCTTTACCCACACGATGTGATAGAAGCCAAACGGCTACACTCTAGTTTGATCCGTACCCGTCGGTACCCACACTCTACACATTGAGTGCGGACTAGAGGTCACAACAGAACCTTTTGCACGCTTAGCCCAACCACCTAAACCACGTCTGGGCCCCCGACGACTTAGTCGTGCGTGTTGTGATGACTAAGGCAGGCTCACCGTCGTGGGAGGCACCTCGGCCAGTCCCAGGCGCGCTCGAGGTCCTCCAACAGAAATCCATCTCACGACTGACAGACGGGTGTAGATGACCACAGCCTCCGTGCTACTGAGTTAAGCCGTCCCACTCCCGGCGTGTGGAAGTACGTAAGGTGCTTGAATAGACGTCACATGTTCGGTCCTTAACGACCCAGAGGAGCTACGTGAATCGGGGAAACACCATCCCTTCATCGCCCCTATCATCCGTCCAGTCAAACATATTCTCAAATATTAATTAGAAGTTATTCTTGTTAGATTTTAACCCATCTATTCGCATTCAACTAATTTTGAACGATAGCTCCATCTATCGGATTTTGCTAAGTCTAGAATAAGCATGGCTAAGCATTCGGTAAAATAAAAGTATCCCAAAGTCCTTAACAGTGGTGACAATGTATAAACATGGAGTCAATAACCAAGGAATGGAAATGCATACAATTGGGTAATATTGACTCTACCCGTTTTCCCATTTTAAAATAGACTGGAGCATGCATATAGATATTGTTTTCACAACAAATCAATGTATTGAAACATAGGTTCAATATGCTTAGACGCTTGCCTTTCTGCAGCGAGAAGACACTCTCAACCTCTGGGTCAACCTCCACGTACTCCGTATTCTCTGAATCTATCGATAATAACGAATATGCAAATAAGAATCCAATAACATGCTCATGCAAAGATGATCGATAAATTCTAAGATAAATACAGTAGGTAGGGCATGCTCTAATAAGATTTTAGGAGAAAGAACCAAGTCATTTGCATCCCTGGATTGGGAGATACAAAATAACAAGGTAGAAGGGCTGAAAACGGCAAAAGCCGAAACTATAGGAAAACTCTAAGTAGAAAATAAGTGCTTGCCTTCTCTGGTAGGATTTTATGAGTGTGAGCATTTTTTTTATGTGAAAATACATATCTTCCTGGTTCCGACAAAATTTGGTTTACTGAAATCCGATTTAAAATGATTGAGAGATGAATTTTACAAGTTTAACAAAAAGAAAGGTTAGAAAATTTACTTAGGTCTATTTTGGGAGGTATTTTTATCAAATACAACTTTTACACAGTAATTTTACAATTTTCTGAGTTTTAACAGAAGTGGTTTCACAGTTTTAGCAATTTGGGATGAATTTTTTCTAGAAATTCATAAACTTATAGGTTAATAAAAGGTATATAAAGATGTTTCCATTTTTAGAGAAAAATCCTACACAGAAGTTATCACTTTTTATTTTGCAAAATGAAAGAACACATTTTTATGAATCCACAGAACTTTGGTTTACCTCAAAAGGGGTTATAATGGATTTTATAGAAATATTCCAAGTTCTTTAAGCATAAAATGAGTTATTATTGCTTATTATTGCTTTATAGATATTTCCTGTACAGAAGTGATAATATTTTCTTTGACAGTATTAAAGTTCACAAATTTACAGAATGAGCAAAATTGGTTTCCCCCAAAAATGAGTTAAAATGACCAAGATATGAATTTACAAAGTTGAGCTATATTTCTGTTGGAAAAAAAATATTTTAGTTTAACATTTTTCTTCTTTTCTTATTTCCCTTACAGCCTGGGCCCGCAGGCCAGCGAGGCAAAGCAGAGCAGGGCGCGGGCGCGAGGGCGCGAGGGCATGGATCGGACCGTCAGTTCCGGGAGTGTATGGTCCGGCCTGGCGAACAAAGAAGGGCGCGGGCAGATAGAGCCGGCAGGCTTCTCGGCGGCGGCGACGGCGATGGCGGCATCAGCTGTAGTCGGGCCCCAAAGAGAAGATGCAGAGGAGATCAAGGCGAACCCGTCGGTGGTGGTCTCGTCGCCGGCGGTGGTCGGAACTAGCCACGGCGGTGGCGCATGCGGCGAGGCACTTCGGGTCGACGATGCAAAAGAGACTACGGTCTGTTGCTGGGCAAACCAGTGCATGCACAAGGTATTAGGGGACTCCAGGAAGCTCACCAGTGGTCACGCGGGGTCCGGCAGAGTCGGCGCAGCAGCAGCGACGTCGAGGACGGCTCGGTGGCGGCGGAAAGCTTCGGGCTCACGTCGTTGGCCTTCTCCGGGGTTCTGCGACGGAGCTGAGGTGTCGAATAGGTTAGAGACCTCGAGAGATGGTCTCAGTGCAAAAGATCGGATCATGGCTCACCGGATGGCTCGGGATCGGGTATGGCGGCAGTTGGCCGGAGAGGAAGAAGATGACTTCGATCTCCTTGCTCGGGGCTTCGCAGCGCATTCCTCTGGTCGGGCAAGCTCCTGTAGACTATGCGATGCTAGGGGCGCAGTGGTCGGTCAGAAACTTCTTGTGCCGGCCGGAACGGCGAAGCGACACCGGCGGTTGCACTGGAGAGCAGAAAGCGGAACACGGCGGCTTCGACCGGTGATCCTAGGGCAACCAAGTGCAAAAATGGAATTATTGGGAGGTGCTAATACACGTTCCAGCAGAGCGAAGAGGAATGGGCTCACCAGAGGCAAGCTCAGGCTCGATCGAACAGCTTCGGCAGTGAGGAAGATGGGTTGCAACGGTGAACCTTGGGGGTCTCCGGGGTTTTCTCGATGGGAGCGTGAAGAGGATGAGGAGGAGATTCTGGCTGGCGAGATTAGAGGCGAAATGGTCGAGGTATTCCCCATGGTGGAGCTCATCTAGGTCACTCTGTCTGTGTGTGCTGTGATAGGAGAGAGGAGAACGAGAGGAAGACACGTCTGCCATGCAATGCCTGAGTCGTCTCCACTGCTACAGTGTTCAGGGTGGGTCCCACATGTAAGACAACACTTTTTCTACACACTTGTGGCTAGCTTCACTCTATGACTTGTGGGTCCAGGAAGTGAATTCCTAGGAGGAGTGGAGGAGTATGGGTGAGTTTCCTGGTGCATCACACAGTCCATGCTATAGTAATGCTGACAGGTGGGCCAGGTCTTGTGGGGTCCACTGGTCAGTGTCTTGAGAGAGAAGAACCTCTAAGAGACTATTTTGTGAGCTGTCCAACAATGCAGCTCTCTAAATTACTGTTTCACTAAGTAAATGAGGAGCATAAATTATGAGAAAATAATGGGAGGTAGAGGGAAGATGTATTTAACATGCCTGACCAAATTTCGTGGTTAGAGAGGTCTGGTTAATTTGTGGTGAAATTGCAAAGTAGGCACACTGATTCAGTTTTTCTGCTGTGTGATGTATGTTCCTAGGGGCTTTGCTCCTTTATTTCATGTGACTTCTTTGGGAAGTTAAATTGAGCCAAAATTACTGGTGATAGGGTTCATGGTGTCACACCTGTTGGTAGAATTTGCACTGCCTAATTAATCCTCATTTTTATTTTGGTGAATTTTAGGAAGTAACCAACTTATTTCAGGCTAGCTTCCTAGTTTAGCTGATTTGAGGGACTTGTTGAAGTATTTATTGAAGTGATAAAATTATGTAAAATTTACGGTGGGTAATCAGGTGAGATAGTTTTAGCAGGAATTTTTCCATGATTAAATGTGCAGCCAAACATCTTTGGAAATTCCTTAGACCATACAAGGGCATTTGTCAAGAGAAGGATCCAGCTGAAACTTGTTTGGAACTTTTGAGGGGGTCTAAACCAATGAAATAAATTCTGGAAAAACTATATTGATTCATGATGAACAGGCTAGTATTTGAATAGATTTATTTCCCACATATGTTTCTGTTCAATTTGGTGGCACTTTTTAGGAGTTGGGCTAATGTTGCCGATTAGGGTTTTATTGTGTTGATGGTTTTAAATTTTGCAAACTTTATTTTTTGCAAGAAGTGAAAGCAAGAATTTAGTTTGTTGCACTCTAGTGGCAGTAGGTCATAACCCTTATTACTTGGAATTAAGATTTGGGGCTGTGACAGCTCTCCACCTAAAAAGAATCTCGTCCCCGAGATTCGGGTCCGACTGAGTAAAAAGGATGGGGATGTCCTTATGTCTTGGTTTAACTAGACTTGTTCAAAAACTGACAGAGGTGGAGGCTATCTAAGGTGCCATGTCTGCAGTTCTGCTTAGTAATCATCACAGTATTTTCTATTTCTCTTGGAGGGAGGATGGCTAACATGGTATGGTGGAGAGGGTTTTGCTTCAAGATGGGTTTTAGGCGAAGAACATTTTCTTGGGTGGACTAGGCAAAGCTACCTAAGCTTTTCAAACACGCAGGCTCGATACCCCAGTTGTGAATTTTCTCTAGTGGTCTAGCATGACTCCGAATTTGGTCCTTACCCCAAAGAATTCATATTGTTGGAAAGATTTATTTGAACATGGTTAGCTACTTATTGTTCAAACTACAATTTCCAGGTTCTGATTTTAAAGTGGTACGCCATTACTACCATTTCGTCCATTGTCAAGGGTTTATACATATAGGGTTTACATGAGGGGTATCTTACACAGGATGCAAGTCAAATTTCCCATCTTACTCTATCAGGCTTACATAGGGCACTTTACAGTTAAACCCGGGTGGTTAGGGTGGAGTACAATATTACAGATGGTGGCCATCTCCTGGCATATCTGAGTGATTAATCGGAGTCTTCTAAAATCTCTTCACCGGTCCATTTGCAGCTCAAAAGCACGCCCATACCATTGAACATAACGGGCTAATCCGTATGGTCCCATGGTACCCAAAGGTAGAAGTGCCGATACAAGGAAGCGGTGAGCGGGTTGGCTTGCCAGTCGCAGGTACACCTATTGTTCAACGTAAGTCCCGGTGGGGTGATGGCAAGATCTCTTCCGAGCGTATTGGCGTCTTCTCCATACATGAACTTGGGTGGAGTAGAAACCTTCCTGGAACCGAGGCAGTATGCGTCTCTCAAGGGTGGCTATCCTGGTGTAGGCACGGTTTAACTCCATGGTTGTATTGTGGTAAAGTTCATCCAATGAACGTAAAAGCTGGGCCAGCTGAAGATAGGGAGTGTCTGGTTCTTCATTTCTTGGTAACATTGGGAACATGTTTCACCCGTTCCCTTGGTTCTTGTCCGGAAAGTAACGATAGAGGTCAAACAATTCTGGCAGTTCATAGCGAAGATGCGCGATGGGCTACATAGGCACCATGGTACATGGCGGAGAGACAATTCCAACCATGACCGTCATAGTGACGATCTCTCTCGATTGGGCTTCTGCCCTCAAATGTACACTTGGGCATATAAAGGACTTGTGAGGTGCCGATGGTCTCGACAAAAATGTGGTGGTACTCTGGAGGTTGAGTGAAAACCAGCATGTTTGTAACATTATCCAAAGGTTATGCTGGGTCGTATTCTCATTGTAACCTCCTGAAAACAGAAAGGGCTCGTATGTGGATGCCATCTACAGAGATTAGAACAAGGTTAGTTAGTAGTCTCACAATTAAGGATTAGTTAAAAAAAATTGGTAATGAAAAGGTGTTAACCCTGGATGATAGTTCTGATCCTAGGAACCTAATGGATACAGGATGACCAACTGGTGGCCATTACTTTACTATTATGGAAGGTACGCTGGTGTTTTAGTGAAGCAAAGTTTAGATCAATACACCTGATGTCTTATGTTAGATAACTTAAGAATGGGAGCTACTTAGGATAAGGGTTACAGAACTGGATGTTTATAGGATCAAGGTGCTGGATCTTGGTAGTGTGATGAGGAAGGTGGTGGAAGTCTCTCTCGGTTCGGTCTTGCTCTTATCGCCTGAAACGGCAACGGCTCTAGCAACCGTACTCCCAATCTCGGTGACGAGATCAGCGAACCTTCACTCCTCCAACCTACACGGTGAATGATGGAAGGCAAGCTAGAAAGAGTTAGGTCCTTTGATATCCCAACCATAGGTTGACTAACCAACAGAAAGGTTGTAACTAGATGGGGAATGGAATAGTGGTGCTAAAATCCTCTAACTTGAGTTGGGTAACCTAGAATAAGGTCAAACTGAGTTGAGGTGTTCTAGGTTGGCATGTTGTGGCTCCATGATGCAACTATAACTGATGAGGTGTCATGAATAATCATGATGCAATTTATGGATGATATGTTGAATCATGTAAGCAGTTATGAATGACAAGATGTCATGCATACTATGGTGCAATCATAATTTAGTGCAATGATGGGGTCATATGGTGCAATGCTTTAGATAACGCCTCATTTCCATGCGCAGGATGAAATGGTATGATGCAGATGCTCCATTGTACGATGCGAGTTATGACATGGTGCAGTGCTGTGGATGGTGGGTTGATGCTATGCACCAACGGCGTGATGTATAGATGGAATGGTGCCTGAATTGCTTGATGGTATGATGCAATCCATGATATGGTGCAATCGCATATGGTTGCCATGATGCAAATTGCTTGAATGTATGAATGCATCATGTGACACAAATGTGGTGCATGCCGAGTATGGTGCAATGATGGTTGCAATATGATGATGCCCAATGTCATGGTGCAATGCTCTATGGTGGTGACATGTATTATGGTGCAATATATGGATAGCAATTGTGCAACACACTCATTGACGCGATGAGATGTTCATGCCTATGATGTAAGGTTTCACTAATCCAGGGTTGGATCTCTGGGTAGTAGGAATTTTGGTGCGAGATGCACGGAAGTTCAAGAGTCAGAAGTTTGCTATCTAACTCTGTTTTGGCTTAAAATTTTATTTCCCCTACCAAAGTCTCCTAGTTTACTCATGGATCTTCCTTGATAAGTGTAATATATCTACTAACAATTTTTTTCAGCTACCTACACTGTTGGTGGTCGGCTACATGGTACTATCGGGAATGTATTCTATTGGTTTCGGTTTT
The DNA here is from genome assembly GCA_003991445.1 of Oryza meyeriana var. granulata. Classification (NCBI taxonomy): domain Eukaryota; kingdom Viridiplantae; phylum Streptophyta; class Magnoliopsida; order Poales; family Poaceae; genus Oryza; species Oryza meyeriana. Next base: position 3,673 of record RYFJ01001121.1, on the reverse strand, counting down.
GTTAGCTAGGTGCACCATTGAGTTTTCCTACTATGATGAACTCATCTAAGGTTGCAAACGGTACACATACACGAGGTTTGTATTTAGGAACTAATTAGAGATTCTGGGTGAAGTTTCAAGATATAAACGCTGCGTCATAGGTGGATAGGTTGTTCTGTCTACGTATGTATTTGACGAAACTAAGCCTTAAAGTCATCCTAAAAATATGATAAAGAATTACAAAAATTCTATATTCAAAGTTCTATGTAGAGTTCTATCGGCTCTGGGAAAGAATTGGATTTTTACATAGGTAGATTTCTGTAAAGAAAATAAAACAAGGTGGGCAGTGCAGTTGCTGTGGTAGCTTAACAGGTGCAATTGGTTTTGAATTTTATCCCCTTAGGTCACTGGTCCAGAAATTCTCAGGAAAATTCAAGGCTTCCTCACTAGGTTTATAAGTTTACTGAACCAAAATGATTAATTTTATCACTCATGGTTTGGGCCTGTTACAATATTTAAGTAGGGAACCTACAGATTCCAGATTTTGAACACATCTAATTGTGTGGATTATTTGATCATTGATACGGTCCATCTAAAATTCCAAAGAAATTTATGAAGCTTACTGAGAAGTCTAACGGCTATACTGGGTAAGATTATGATTATCAACCTATGGTTTAACTGGTACAACAATTTGAAGTATGTCATTTACAGATCAGGACACGACCAGGTATACTATTTGAATTTTTATTCAATGAATGTATTTGGTCTAAAAATTTTTCTTTTTTTTTTTTTTTTTCCAGGTTAAGTCATGGTTTGCTACCCATGAGAGTCTACAATCTATTGTCAATTACAAACTACTATGCAAAATGAAATCACCAAATGCCCGAAATGGCGATACGGTTGCCTAGCATGTCAATGATGCATGTCGATAAGATTCTAAAGAAGAATCAAGTGACACATACTACTCTACAATCTAAAACAAGAACCTCAAAAATTGAACAGAACCAAATACGTTCCTGCGAAGGGCAAATTAGGGTCCGTAAACTACTCGTAGAATAAAAGAAAGATCGAAGATTCCAAATAAACCAAAAGTCAATATGGCATAATTAGATATCTAAGAATTCTATACGCGAGGCGTCTCTCAGCTAGGAGTACCCTTTAACGATTTATTTGGGTGTTCTTCATCGGTTACGTATTTTAATTTTTTGCCAGAAAGAACTAGAATCTAGAATTTTTAGGACCTGCCCGGAGCAGCCAAATCAAGAATTTTAGAGGGGACTACACGAAGAGATATTCTTGAAATTTATTTTGATGCTTCCTGATGTAGTTGGTAACCTCAAAAAATTAGCAAGGTCAGATAAGAAGTAGACTCTCTGTAGAAATCCTTGAACATTGCTGCTGGTCAGAATTCCAGAACATCGGGTCTTCGCATAGAGAGCTTGAACTTGAATGAATTGGCTTCCCCAGAATTTTGTTTAGAAGTTTGGGTAGGCTCAGAGGACAATAAGCCATTTAGTTCACTGGTTTACAAAATTTTACATTGTTTTTAGTAAAAGAGAGTAATTTTGCTACACTCGACATACCGCATCTTTATCGAACTAATATTTGAATGGGGAAGCATGACTTGATTTTACAAATAACATCACAAAAAAAGCATGGTGAGGAGATAAATGAGACTAAGGTGAGGATGAATACTAAAAGGATGAGAAGCAAAAAAGGGATCACACTCCTAATGGTTTTCCGAAAATAGTTCGGTTTGAATCTTTCGCAAATATTTTTTGTATCACCAAGCTAAGCTCTAGCCTACAGTCAGTACTTTGCTCTGATACCAACGCTTGTGGCACCCGCCGGAAGTGCATTATGAGAGTAACTATTACGGAACGCGAAGCTATCTTAGATGGAATGGAGTCCTCGAATACCCCAAATAAATGCGGTACCATCCATTCATCGCAGGACTTGCCCATAATCTTTACTTGTGGGTCAGTGACTGGTAATACAAATCCAAAAATGCCGAGAAGTGTACAAAAGAGATAATCATAAGGATAGCTTGCCAGTCCTCCCGTCATACGCTCGTCAAACCACTCGTGGTGGCGACCAAACACGATACGTACCCCAGAGGACTCGAACCACAATAGCTTCCCCCAACCATCTCAATTATACAGACACACTCATACTCATGTTCAGCTGTCCCAGGAAAAACGACTAGACGCTCCATTCTCACACTTTCATCGCAAGCCCATTGATACAATCACAAGTACTCTAAATGGATAACGAGCACAGGGTTATAAATATTACATAAAGGGTTTCACAACCCTAATTCATCACAAAGTGACACATAAGGTTGCGCGGATATAAACAACAAAAGACTAAAACAGAGAGTGGTGCCACTCCATGCCTGCACAGGGCAAGCCGACTGGGGATAGAGCTGGCAACCTCAAACTAACTATTTATCTGCCACCCACTCGGCGGGGATAATAAGTAGACCACATCAAAAGTTCGTGTTGTCCCTCACGCTGAAAATAGCAACGTGAGTACGAATGGTTATACTAGTTCCGCAAGTTACACATATAATAGTACAAAGGAGCAAATGCTGGTTTTCTACATCAGGAAGAAGGCTAATATTGATTTGATTTTGCCACAAAGCTGATTTTATTGAGGCAAGTTATTTGAAACTAAGCATTTTGTGAAATAATCCATCTCCTGAAATTTCAAGACAGCAAGTTGTTTCTGAATAATGAACATAAATGAGCATAAACACCATGCTTTAAAGCATATCCATGGGCCAACTTCCTTAAGCCACCAAACATGTGCTTGCAACTAGCACAGCCATTATTTCATGATTAAAGCCAAGTCATTTAACATTTAAAACATTTTATATAAACCCTCATCCATGACTATCCTAAGTCACGGTATAAACCACAATAACCCAGGGGGGTTTGAAATGCTATACATGACTGAGGAACACATAAGCGGGTTTCGTCCGTAACCGTGGACAACCGGCTATCGAATAGTTCTTATCTTGAGATCAGTAGGTGGTACAATCTTTAAACCCACACGATGTGATGAAGCCAAACGGCTACACATCAAGTTTGATCCGTTTTACCCGTCGGTAACCACACTCTTAACACATTGAGTGCGGCTAGAGATCAGCAAGCGACAGACCTTTTTGGCACGCCGTTATGCCCCACTCCCTAATAACCAACGTTGGGCCCCGACGACTTAGTCCGTGCGTGGTTGATACTAGGAGCTCACCCGGTCGTGGGAAGGCACCTCCGGCCAGTCCGGCGCGCTCGATGGTCCTTCACAGAAATCCATCCTCACCGACTGACAGACGGTGTTAGATGACCCAGCAGCCTCCGTGCTACTTCCTGAGTTTAAGCCGTCCCACCATCTTAATCCATCATGCCCACACCAGAAACACACTCCCGGGTAATAGCCAGTGGTGGAAGTACGTAAGGTGCTTGATAGAAACAAACACACCCAACATTGTTGTGGTTAGGCTCCTTACGACTCCAGACGGAGCTACTGAATCGGGGAACATCCTCATCGCCTTCTCGTCAAGTCAAATCATATTCTCAAATTAATTAGAAGTTATTCTTGTTAGATTTTAACCATCTATTCGCATTCAACTAATTTTGAACACCGATAGCTTTCTCCCACCATTCTATCGGATGTTTTGATACTCCTCCTCTAA